>JAQFXN010002881.1:0-11828 GCA_034693365.1 Liacarus xylariae
ATAAAACATTATTGATTAACAATATATGGACAACTGAGAAAAGGCCGGAGATGGTGGATAAATTAAATTCTGGACGGTGTATCTAGGTTAAGTTGGTCTACTTAATTTTGATATTTGTTGATTTCTACAACCTTTCCAATAATTTTGATGTGATTTGATTTGTTAGTTTTGAATTCCTCAATATCACCATTGAGTTGCCACTAATTAATCGGACTCTAGACTGTTTCTAATTATTATAAAACTCTTTTGCAAGAATTTTAAAAATATCTATTGACTTCCAGAATCTTTTGGCTTTGAATCCAAGAATAAACAAATTTGCGTCAATTATTCCGAGTTCTGAAACTAAAGTCAATAAAAAACATTGGAAGAGAAATGCAGACAAAGGTTGTAATGTAAGTACGAATATTTTAATAGAATTTGCATTTAATTACTTTCAGATTTTTTAAATATTTATATGAATTACATAATAATATAATTTTTTCTATCAATTTTTTATTCCTATAAGTCATGTAAAAGTTTGAAGAATAATTTTGATGATATAAATCACACGACTTTGAGTGAAAGAGGAGCTCTTAGAGAAGCTTGGCGATGTCTGAAATGTGCAGATGCCCCGTGTCAAAAGGGATGTCCCACACAATTGGATATTAAAGCTTTTATTGGAATGATTGCTAATAAGGTATAAGGCTTTTAAATTATGATCAATAATTTTTTTACTATACCCCACTTTGAAATTTTTAAAAATATCGTTAAGTAGTGGAAAATGAATAAGAATATACAGTATCAAGTTAAATATTAAATTCAAAAGATTGTTTCCTGAATTAATTAAATAGAGAAATGTTAATAAATTGACCCTTTACTCGCCCCTTAAATGTGTAAATTATTTAAATATTTATTCAGAATTACTACGGAGCGGCCAAAGAAATATTTTCAGACAATCCATTGGGTTTGACGTGTGGAATGGTGTGTCCGACCAGTGATTTATGTGTTGGGGGCTGTAATTTGTATGCATCAGAAGAGGGGCCCATAAATATTGGAGGTCTTCAACAATTTGCAACTGAGGTATTGAAAAGATTTCCAAAATTTCATTCAAAAGAATTAATTTATTATCAAATTTATCAAAAAGACATTCAAAGACATGAAAGTGCCTCAAATACGTTGTCCAGATTTGCCTCCCATTGAATCGCTTCCAAAATCCTATTCCACTAAAATTGGTTTAATAGGTTGCGGTCCGTCCAGTATTAGTTGTGCAACATTTCTGGCCAGACTTGGCTATAACGACATCACTATTCTTGAGAAACAATCATTTATTGGAGGTTTGAGTTCATCTGAAATACCTCAGTATAGACTCCCCTATCAAATGGTTGCCTTTGAGGTCGACTTAATGAGAGACTTAGGCGTAAGAATTGAATTAAACAAATCATTGGGCGATGACTACACTTTGGAGTCACTTAAAAGTCAACATAAGTTTGAGTGCATTTTCATTGGCATTGGTTTACCCGAACCTAAAAGATTGAAAATATTTGAGGGATTGTCTCCTGAGAATGGATTCTTCACGTCTAAAGATTTTTTGCCACTCGTCACGACTGCCAGTAAACCCGGAATGTGTTCCTGCAATACATTGAGTTTGCCATCGATTTATGGAAACGTTATAGTTCTCGGGGCTGGAGATACAGCATTCGATTGCGCCACTTCTGCACTCAGATGTGGTGCCAAACGAGTGTTTGTTGTTTTTAGGCGTGGATTCACTAATATCAGAGCTGTTCCTGAAGAAGTGAGTAATATATTCGGGACAATTTTTATTATAAATAAATTGTGATACTTTGAATCCGCGAATAAACAAGTTTGAAATTACCAGTGTATCTATTACGAAATTCTGCTTGAAATTGAGACTATTATAATAGTATACCATATTTTTCTGATCAAGCTCAGGGATGAGGAAAGAAAGAAATTTCAGGGGGTAGTTTTTGGCGATACCAGGGGTTATTCCGGCCTATGATGTCACAAATTTTGTACAGGAAAGTACAGGGGAGAGTATTTCTTGTAGACTTTAATATAAAAATTATGTAATTTAACAGAATTTGACAAAATTCTGTTATTTTTCTAAGAATCTCAACAAAATTTCATAGAATATTCTCAAAGACGGCAGCTTCGGCACCGTTTTCTCGAAGGAACAAAATGCTGGGGGGGAGAGGGGTGATGTGGACGGAAGTTCAAGGGGGTTATGGAGGTGCAAAGTTAGAAAGTTGAATTTATGTTTACTAATTCAGACTAATCCAGAGTCCAACTGACACTATATATATATTTATACAACTTAAACAAAGACGAGTCCAGCCATATATGATACGACTCTAGCAGTTAGTGTCGAGATCAGGTAAGCTGTGATAATTTTCCGCAGAAAAAATGAAATGTATATCACTTGACGCGACTTTATGTAAGCTTTACAAATATACGGTTGGACTCATGGATTGGTTGAAATGGAAGATTATAAATTGAGTTTTCCAAAGTATCTGCCCCCATAACCATAAAAATTTCCATTGGAAAAAATTTTTAATTTACCAATTATCAATGGACCGTAAAGAACAAAATAAGTTAAAGTTGTATAAAAATTTCCTAACTGAGGTCAACCCCATTGTAAAATTATATGTACTATTGGTTTCAAATGAATGTATAAGGGGTAAGAATGTCTTTTCCTAAATCCTATAGAAAATATTATTATTTTTAGGAAAAGACATCCTTACATTTTGTACATTCATTTGAAACCAATAGTAAATTATTAAGATTTGAGGAAACTATTTATACGGATTGGGGGAACTTATCCACCAAAACGGAATCAAATGTATAGACATATATTGCAATCTATATCTTAATATCAAAAATATTTCTTATTAGTGAAATATTTTTAAACTATGCGCTTTGATTAAGCGAGATATTTAATTAATAAACAAATAGATATGTCTCTACATTTGATTCCGTTTAGGTGGATAAGTTCCACATATAAAGGGATCTTATGAAAGTCGAAAATACGGCTTTTATTAATTCTATTAGAAAGAAGTCATAAAACTACACAAGATTCAAATTGGAACTATATTATTTGCTCTTATAGTTTTCGAGTTAGTAATTTTTGAAAATTTTATTTACTGGTAAATTAGACAAAATCAGATTTTCAAAAATTAATTTAACCCCCGCGCCTAGGTTAAAAAAATCTGAAAATTATTATATAGATTACTTATACTGTAAGGATGTTTTTGAGTTGGGTTCGGGTGTGTGTTCACGAGATTTTTTGGTAACTTTATAAATTTGTTTACCTTGTTCCTCACGTATATCTGCTCGTATGTATACGTATACTCACTCGTCACTAATATGAAAATTCGAGATAAAATTAACTAACAAATTTAAACCATTGAGCAATGAATTTAGACTAAATGTCACATGATGAAACTAGTGGTAATATTTTCAAACTTGAATATTCACTCATTTTCGAGATAATGTGAAAATCAAGAATATAATTGGAGCAAAAAATATAGTTCCAATTTGAATCTTGTTGTTGAATGTAGTTCTATGACCTCTTTCTAATAAAATTTATAAAAGCCGTATTTTCGACTTTCATAAGACCCCTTTGGTAGAAAACAGTCTAGTTATTTTTCAGGGATCACCAATTAGACGAGCACTGGATTAGAATATTGATATAAATTTTTTATTTTTGATATAAGATTTAAATCAATTTAGTTGAAAAATATTATTTATTAATTCAATATAAAAATAATAAATTCAGTCTTTTTAAAAAAATATAACTATATCATAAGATATTCATAATCAAGTCTCTTGTAACTGTTAATTGCTAGGTGAAATTCATAAAGAACACGTGTTCATTTTGAAATATCTTTAAAATAGAATGAAAATTTGAAAAGATTAATTGATAATTGAAGAGAATAATAATGATAATATTTTCAAAAAAAAACAAAAGCATCAAGAGAGAATAATAATAATTTTCTCAAAAGAATACTTAAGTTTATTTTAACAATTCAAGTTTATTTGTGTGAAATTTTTATATTCTGTTTACTAATTCAAAAATTATGGCCAAAAGGCAATTGTTAACAATATAATTAAGATATGAAAATATAAATAAAATATCAAATTCTAAAGATTGACATTAAAATATTACATAAATTATTTAATATATTGTAATTACCAAAATGGGTTCAATTGAAAACCAGGAGGTTAAAATAATCAAAAAATATATTTCTAAAAAATATTTTGAAAAAATCTTTACAATAAGAAAGTTCGTGGTTTACACGAACAATGAATTAGCCCTATCCAAAAGTGTGCTTTATTTAACACATAACTTCTCTCATATTGAAGATTACGCAAGAATTAATTGAATTTTTAAATTATAAATCTTAGTATTTATAACGAAAAATCACTTGGATTTTGAATTAAGACAAGTTTCTAAAAAATATGGCCCTGTATTCACTGTATGGATTGGTGCCATTCCATTAGTGTTTATTACGGATATAGATATAGCTCGAGAAACCTTTAGTAAAAATGAATTCTCTGGTCGACCCAACACTTGGATAGGTATGTGTGGCTCATAATTATGTTTATTTGCTGTAGAATTAATGCATTTTTATTTATAATTTTTATTGACTTAAAGGAAAACAGATATCGAATGAAATGAGTTCAGACATAGGTTTCGCTGATTGTGGCCAAAGATTGAACGCTTTGAGAAGTGTAACCCACTCTGCAATTCAGTAAGCAATTCAATGTACTCTATATTATACTCTTTTGTTGGCCTCCTTTCAAATATTTAATAGAAAATACGCCACAAATGATAAATTGATGTATTTGTCGAATGAATGTGTCGATCGAACCATAAAATATATTAAGGATAGGGAAGGCATTGATCAGCCTTTTGATCCTAAAAATTACATCAATTATATATTCACTAATATAATGGCTGCGAGTGTTTTTGGCATTAGGTTTGTAGACAAATATTATATTTTATATTGAATTTAATAAATAAATGTCAATAATTTGACCATGACAAAAGTAAATTGGTCCCTGTCTATCAAAAGGGAGACACAAAAAGGTGATAATATAATGTTGAAAGGTCAAATAGAAGTTTAAAATATTCTCTAATGAAGTGTAGCACAGAGTGACTAAATTTTAAAAGTATGACATGGTTAACTATATACGGTTTAGAGACTGTTATATTCTCATTGAAATTGATCTATTAACATTTTATATAAAGTTTCCCCGAATTATCATCCGGCAACTTCAAGAAACCCCATTGAAATTTTATTAATGAATATCTTATAAATTGATAATTTTAGTTATAATATTGAAGACAAAGAAATTGAAAAATTCAATGAATTTATGTGTGGAATGAAGAGAGCATTACTCTATTGGGAAATGTCACCAATAGTGCGCTTAATCGAGATTAAAAGCATTTATAAATCGCAGAAATTAAATGATGAGTTATTTCAACTTTGGAGAACAAAATTCATCTCTCATTATAAGGATTACAACGAATCAGTGGACAGGGATTTTTGTGACGCACTTATCAAAGCTAAAAACGATGCTATAACACAATCTAAGAGATCGGTGCAATATCTCACGGATGATAACTTATCCATGTGCCTTGCTGATTTATTCTTTGGAGGAATACAAACTTCACAGCACACGTTTCAATGGATATTGCTACTTTTAGCCTATTATCCAAATGTACAGAAAAAATTGAGAGAAGAAATTGTATCAGAAATTGGAGACAGAATTCCAACCCATGAGGACAGAAATCGATGCCATTATGTTATGGCTATAATATCAGAGACACTAAGATTCAGAAATGTAACGCCCACTGCGTTTTTACATAAGGCAATGGTTAGGAGCAAAATAGGTGAATCTATATTGAATAAATTTTATTCTAAATATGCTCGCGAACATTTAAAATTGCAAAGCAAGTGATGGTGTCATTGAATATAAAAATATTGCTCAAAATTTATGTCAATTAGTTTACACGCATTTGAAAATTTGTAAGCAAGATTCAATAGACATCAATGTAGGTCACAAGATTTGAGACAGGAGAGGAGGTTGAATTTCAAAGGACAAGGGCTTCAAGAGAGGTCTAGAGATTTAAAATGTTGCTCCAAAATGGTGATTGAAAATCTAACACCTGTTTTTAGGCTTTAATGGAATAAAATAATATAAATTGAACTGATTTGGCCATAGACAATTATTTAAATTTTGAATAATTAGAATTTTACTGTGATTGATGAGTTTTCAAATCAGTATATAATTTTTATCACAAATTTAATAAGATATACGCAAGATGCTGGATCAATTTAAAGTTTATTTTACATTTTAAATTAATTGTCTGTTCTAAATTAATTCTAAAGATTTGCGAGTTTTGTTTGAAAAATAATTGATATTTTATATTGATAAATATTTTGATGTTCCAATAAATGATGTGCAGTTGTAAAAGATAGCGCGTTTATAAACAGTGTATAAGATATTAAATTTTATATTTAAAAGGGATCGACAATAAAATCAATATCTGATAAGAGCTTCAAAATAATAGGGGTATGTAGGGGGTATTTTCAACTAGTCGATTCTTGCAGAATTTAATTAAAAATGATGAAATATAACTGGAATTGGCAAAATTATGATGAATTCTATCAGTAGTTGAACAGAATTTGTTCATATTCAGTAGGAATTTGGTAAAATTCTGTCATTTCACCAGACGTGTGCGCTTGTCTAGTGGTTAGCTCATTGTCAGTGAAACCATTCAGTGTTCATCTCATTTTCTCGTTGTTATTTTTATTATTTCCGCTATACCTTCCCCTCACATATATTGATAATAATTATTTCCAAAATATTTTAATATCATTTCAGATAAATACACAATAAATAAAGGAATGAGTATTTGTGTATACCAGGGATGTATACTTATGGATGAAAAGTATTGGTCAAATCCAGAGCAGTTCAGTCCCGAAAGATTTTTAGAGAACGGAAAATATATGACAAATCTCAAAAAGGCTTACATACCCTTCGGTTTAGGACGACGTGTTTGCTTGGGTGAAAAGCTAGCGATGGCTGACATATTCCTAGTATTAGTTCGATTTCTTCAATTGACCAATGAATACGATATAGTTCTCAACAGCAACGCTGGTATAGACGCCGATCCATCATTCATGGATTCTTATGTCCCAAAAGAATATAAAATTAGTTTAAAAAGCATTTATAATTATAAGAACAAATCACTTATAAATTAATTATTCAGAATAAAAGGTACTTTTAAGTGAAAATATGCATAACTATTATTATATTTTCAGTGTTTTCAGTACTTTTATTTTTGCTCACCGTTTGCATTAGAGGGCGAATTTATCTTTAAATTATTATCCATTCCCTTCTCTTCAGATATGTTTAGAATCCATTCCCTTCCCACTCCAGCCGTTCCCTTCAATCCCTCGACTCCCTTCGACACACATATTGTATGTATAGAGACAATGTGAGGAGGAGTGAAGGGAATGTAGGGAATATGTTAATTAAGTGTTTCCCTTTAACTCAGTTGGGACTCAATCATCACACATACTGTGACTATAACAGTAACTGTATGTCTAACCACTGTAAGGGAGTGAATGAAATCCCTTTAAGTATCGGTCCATATTTGACTGACATTCAATCTATTCCCACACCTTTCAGATATGCTTTGAATACATTCTCTTCCCATCCCCTCAAGGGAGTGGGAAGGGAAGGGAAAATGAAGGGAATTGGGATTCACGTTTCGCATTCTAGTTTGCATACATCACTAACTATACATTTAGTGTAAAAAAATATATAAATTTAATAGAAATATATGATTTTTTTTAATTTTAATTAAAAGAAATTATGAAAAATTAGTTAATGTTGTCCTATTTTACACAAATTAGTGCAAATGTCTAATATTTTTAGCAAAATATATGGAAAATTATTTTGAACAATATATAGCTTTATAATAACCAAAGCCTCTAAACAGCTGAAAATAGGATCATGTTCGGCAAAGGTTAAGTCCCTCATGTAATGAAAAATGTTTAAGTAATGTATTCGAATTAATATTTTTATTGAAATATAGTAAAAAAATTGAACCATAATAATTCTTTAATAATTGCGAAATTATAAAATTGTCAAATAAGTCCCACCATTATCTCTCAAGTCTTTTGTTGAAATATTAAAATAAAATTCTAATTAAATTTTAAACAATTAAAAACAAATAACTAATTACTAATTAACAGAAATTAATAGATATTAAGATCTGTTAAATGCAGAAATATTAACTTAAATCTGATCTAAAAGTCAATACTAAAGTAATTGAGTATTAGTGAATTTAGTTAATTTTTATTAATTTAGTAATATAGTTAATTTAGTTTATTTAAGTAATTTAGTCGATTTAGTAATTTAATTAATATAGTTAATTTAGTTGGTTTAGTTAATTTAGTTAATTTAGTTAGTTTAGTTAATTTAATTGTCACTTATAAAATATAAAATACCGGTAAATAACAAACAAAAAAAAGAAAGCCTAAGTTATTTCAAAACAGCTGTTCAACATTAAAATAATTTTTATGTACTTTTGTAGGTAAGCTCTTATCTTCTTAAGAAATGTGACTATTACTGATCTTTCACATGACTTTGTTTTCAGCTGTTTGGAGGCTATGATAATAACGAATGCAAACTCTGTGCAAATATAAACGGGCAGGTTTTATAATCACAGGCATTTAATTTATCAAATTTCTAATAGAGTCTTTATCTATTTGACACTTTTCATTTGTATAAAAATAAAATTTTTCTTCATAAAGATATTGTTGCTTTATTTTTAAGAAAGCAATGAAATCAGTCAAGTAAACTCAAGATAAATTTATATTCAATCTATCCAGCTAATAGAATACTTTTTTTTATTAATTTGCTTTATTTTATATTATTTGAATAATCAGTGAACGATAGCAATAAATAAGTTTATATTTAAAACAGTAATTCATAGAAACTCTATATAACAAAATTTATATTTCAAATTATTTATTATTACTATTAAGGTTTCGATCACTAATTATTTAAAAAATATCAAATAAAGCGAAACAATATTAAAGTAGTCAATTAGCTGGATAGCTTAAATATATATTGAGTTTAAGTTATTTGAAATCTGTCGATGTTATCGCATTTCTTGGTTAAAAAATATATAAATATTTAATATAAACTTTCAAGTTTTGGATTTAATTACGTCAAAATAATATTTACCCGATTAGGTAAATAATCTGATTTAAATTTAAACTAAATATGCACATGACAAAAATTAAATGAAAACTGTATCTTTGTAATTATTTAGTGAGACGAACCAAAACGGAAAAAAGCAGTTGAGCAAGTGCTCAGAGTTACATAATGTAACGAATATGGTGTTTATACTGATATTTCCTGAGTTCAAATCACAAATACTTAAATCAAATGTTTAATAAACACTTATTGATATTAAGTATTATTTATTAGAAAAATGAATAGAAAATAGAAATATTAATAAAAAATTGATTTATAATAAATACAAAGAAAAGTTAACGACTGTACTCTTTAAGGGTTAAAACAATACTCACTTGTTATAAGTGAAACATGTCTTTTTAGAAGGTTAACGCATGCGCTGAAAGTATAAGATAAACGCGTTGATGGATTTGTGAAGGGGTGAAGGGGTGAAGGGGTAAAACAGTAAATGATGTCTTGAATACATATCACTCCTATTCGTCCGGAAGATTTCGTCGCGGAGTAAATATGTTTACAATTGGGAACGTGAATGAGAAATGGTTTCACATCCGAATCAGTTGTACAAATGCGGTCGACCGGAGAGTTTAGTTGGAGAGCTCCAGCGGTGCTTCGTATTTGGCACTAAGCTTGTTGTTGGAGGAGTAATTTGATGGAATGGGTCGTAAACATTATCTCCCATATGTAGATCGAGTGGTTTGTGTGTTTAGTGGAACTGCCGTTTTTATCCGCTCAGATGCGTCTGCCGTTTGTTTCGCTTAACCCGATATTCAATGAGATTTGTTATAATTGGTCCCATAAGTGGTCTTCTGCCTCAACAACAAGTTGATTGAGATGTTGGCACCCATTGTCTCGAATACAATTCATTCAATTAGTCTTAGAGTAAAGCAGATCTCACTACAAATACTGGATTTATTTATGGTTAAGACTGGAATTAATGAAAGAAAAATATTGTGTAAACCATTGAAACGTCGATTGAAAGACTATTTAAAAGTTTATTTAAACAAAGATTCGTATTTAATAACAATTATCTAAATTTTTGAATTTGTTTGACATTTAAAAATCAATAAGTTTTCATTGTTGTTTTGTTTTTAATAAACTTTAATTAAATTTTTTACGAAATGATTTTTATTTAATATATTTTATAAAACACTTAATTAAAAATAATTTTTTCAGATTGTTGCTTGCACCTATCAGTGATTAATGTAGATTTAATTAAAGAGATTTACTAATGAATATACTTTGCTATGAAACCACTAAGAGATAGTTAATGGTGGATCAATAATGTGATCAGAGAATTCTAACAAAAACCTGGACAATTTAATAAAATATATAGAAAAACAGCAACAATTCTGGAAGTGATTTTTTACTTGTTATTTCATTAATTCATATATTTTTAATATTAATGAATATTTTAATATAAACTCTGGGCTTTAAGTAAATCAACAAAATATAATTTAGAATTAAAACGAAACCCAATATAATATTTATTTCAATTTCTAGAATCAAAAAACAGATTATAAAATTAATAATTGACATTATTTAAATAACTAAATATCTTTGTTATAGGATGTGTTCAAGTCTTTTACAAAAAATCCTCCTGAGTATTTTTGCATGCAATTATTTTGAGTATTTATATTGATATCAATCTAGAATTACTAAAAATTTATGGCACAACTTTTTATGTGGCACCGCAGACCTGGGCAAATTATGAATCCCTAACCTTAAGGCAGGGCCTGCTATAGAATATAAGTTAAATTATTTAATATAATTTTATTAAAAATTCACTTAAAATTTTCTTTAGTAATTAGGAAAACATTCCAAATTAGTTTTCAGTTGCTGAATAGTTTCTATACTAATTTAAAAAACATCAAAATACTCATAAAATTCAAGGAAAATCAAGAAAATTTTTAATGTAATTTATAATTAGGTAATTTACTATTCAGAATAGACATTCATTATCAATATACAATAGTTTGCATTTATTAAAAAAATTAAACTTTTTTGAAATGTTAAATATGATATCATAATAATTGATGGAATATGATTCGAAAGCTGCTATCTCTTCAGGATTCACACTATTGATTTGATTTTGTCAAGATAAAACTTGTTCGTATAAGTTAAGTTTTTATTAATTTTAAATATAAATAGCATATACAATCGTCCAGAATTTATTTTATCCATCATCTCCGGCCTTCTCTCAGTTGTCCATATATTGTTATTCAATAATGTTTTATATCTTAATAATTTTTTAAATAGAGTACTTAAAGTACTTTAGTCATTTAGTTAGTGCTTTTTAAGATTATGATTCATTAATATTGAAGATTTATAATATTTCATGAATTAATCAATAATGTTTTATTTCTCAATATATTTTTAATACAGTTGTTAATATTTGGTAATTCCATCAGAATTAGCAATTACACTATTATATCGTTGTTTCGTCTATAAAACTCAATTATGAATTAATTGAATAATCTTATCAATGATATCCCACTTTTGGCATATCTCTTTCACTGTTGGTCCTGTGGCTGAAACCAAACTTATCTTTACTC
>JAQFXN010002882.1:0-11825 GCA_034693365.1 Liacarus xylariae
GATTTTAAGTAACTTTTTATTTGAATGTCTCAAATCATAAACTCCTTTACTTTTATGGCAATAAAGCATGTGAATTATTTAAGTACCAAGAATGAGGGCAAATTTGAATGGTGATCATCACTGGTTATAATCAAAACACAAACCAATTCTAAACAAATGATTTTCAACTGATTTTATTCTTAGATTCATTGGCAAACATTGTTTTGTATCCATTTTATTAGAATGTTATCCCAAATTAATTTATATGATTTCAAATTTCAACAATTCCCTTCGCCCTGGTAGAATCGCTTCTCTAATTTTATAGGCCTGTTGTACTCTCCACTCTTATAAAATTTATATAACATTTATTATATTTTATTCTTTTAAAAAAATTAATTTCTATTTTAGTTCAGTTTTATTACAAAGTAATTTAGAATAAAACTGAACTATGTTAATTTAGAAATTAATTTAACACAAATTTTTAAGATTAATTAGTCTTATATCTAATTAGTGTAGTGTCTTGTAGTTAGTTATTGTACAAAATCATTATTCAAATCAATTATTTTATTAACAAAATTTACAAAATTATTGATCTGATGTGTAACTGTATTTGTCTATTATACTGACACACATTTCATGTAACTATGAGAGCATATAAGAGAGCAGAAGAGGGAGCATATATAGAGAGGTTAGGGTATAGCAATTAATAAATTAACCATAAAATCTCGTTAATTCATCACTTTTTCCAAATCAAAATTAAACACATTTAACATATATGCAGACCACTAAATAATTTTCAGATTTTTTTGAGTGAGTGTAGGGGTTAAAATTCTTAATTACAATTATTCAAACATCATTACTGTTGAAATTGAGTGCTGGCTTTGAAACTTCTGATACGAACTACACCTAAGTAAAATACTTGTGAAAACTATTAGAAGTGAATACTAAAAGTTTAACAAAAATATTTTCAAAAATTATCAATCAGTTAGAAATCAGATATGTTTCATTCATTAATTTCCATGAACGCATTATGTACCTTTCGGTGTAGGCGTAGTTCTCGAATGCTATGCGTCATAGTGTCCAATGCATTTCGTCCCACCCTTCTAAGACAAGTGACGAACTCATTGCCAGAAGTGAAGTGAGAACAACTGAGAGCGAAAATTGAAAAAAGTCTAAATAAATAGACATCACTGGATCACTGGCTGGGCTCGAACCCGCGGACCTATACCACAGTAAGGTGAGAACCATACATACTTAGCTACCTCCGCTCTCTCATATTTTATTATTTACTATATGTACAGCCGTCCAGATTTTAATGAGGATGATAAACGTTTTAAATATTTTTACTAATTAGCTTTTAGTTTTATATTCGATTAATTTTTTACCGAAAGATTAACATTAATATCAAATAATTCAAAATAAAAACTTTGATACAATGACTTTCTATGAGTGACTTAAAATTGATATTTTGTCTATCGGTCACTAATTAATCAAATATAAAAACTCAAAGCTAATGAGTGAGAATAAAGCATATCTCTGGAACTTTTAAAATCTGGATGACTGTATCTACTCATTTTATGTCAGTCTTGTTACTATCAGGCTACTTCCTCATATCAAAATTGACTATTTTCATTTGTAATATATTATTTCAATTTTACCAAAGAGTAATCAAACATTTTATTATTTGAATTAAAACTATTCTTCATTTGAGATGAATCTTCAGGCAAATTATGATAAATCCTGTAAAAACTTGAAAAACTTTGACTTTTAAAATTCTGTTATTTTACTATGAATTTACACAGAATTTCCCAGAATATTCCAATAACAACGCCTTCGGTGCCAGTTATCCTATAATATTTTACCAAAATGATAGGGGGCCTCGTTTTTTAATTCATTACAGGTGATATTTTGTCTATATCCTCGCCCTATTACCCACCCCTACTTTTAACGAAAGTATATGCCAGAGAAATGCAAATCT
This sequence comes from Liacarus xylariae, assembly GCA_034693365.1. Taxonomy (NCBI): domain Eukaryota; kingdom Metazoa; phylum Arthropoda; class Arachnida; order Sarcoptiformes; family Liacaridae; genus Liacarus; species Liacarus xylariae. Next base: position 1,958 of record JAQFXN010002882.1, read on the forward strand.
TATGGAAAGAACCATTTTTAAAATCGATGGCTCACTAGCTTTCGTCGAAATACAAAATCAATTTGAAGGGGTATTCAAAATTGGATTCAATAACAATTCATTGCCATTATTTTGGCTGAAATATATCGCATGAATAAGAATTTAATTTTATAAAAGAAAAATATATTTTTATTTAATGTTTGTCTAATCACTTATTACAGCAATAATCAAATCATTTGATTCAATAAATATAATCAATTAATTAAAATACAATTACTATCGGTTATAATAAACAAAAGAACATTTAGAAAGACTTGTATTCAAAACACAACAATTCAATTATTCTTTAAAAAAGTGGACAAAAATTAAATCAAATATAAGATCATTAAAAACGAAAAAACAATGGATTTTTGATTAGAAAAAGGAGTTTTACAACAAAACAAATACATTCAATGGATTTGATCGATATTATAGCCATTACTATGAGTGGAATCGAGAGAATTATTAATGATTTGTTGCGGTTTATGTTTATTAAATTTAATTTCAAACACTTCTTGAATCGCTTGTCTAAAACACTGGAAGTTGTAATCTATGAGTCCCTGTTTGTCGAAATTGTCTTCTCTTAGAATACAAACCAGAGCTAAAAATTTATTGACTTCTCTCAGATATAGAACTGTTCCTGAATTTAGTTTTATTGTCGACGAAGAACTGCCGTCGAAAGTACTGCCCTCTCCTTCGTCTTTAACACTATAAACAAAATCACTTTATTTTAAATGAGAAACAATTTAAGTATTTTTGTTAATAAATCCAACAATAATTGAAATATTAAGTCAATAAACCAACCCATATATGCAGGAAATATCTATAACCACATCAATCATATCGCAGCACAACTCATATGACTGCATATCCACCGGTGAATAGTCGGTAGCGATATATATCTTAGAGACGACATCAAACAGAAAAGCCTTTTCTATACCGGAATTCTGTTCACAAATAATACAATTAATGATTGAATTAAATGAAAACTCTATTAAAATATCAATTACTGTAATAAAAATATTGAGTAGATTTTCAAGGGTTGGCAACTGTGGGATCAACTTTTGGACCACTTTTGAAAAGGCCTCGAATATCGAGTGATCATAAATAGAGGTTAAATAAAAGCTGAGGAGAATATTCTCGTCTCCGCTGTCCATCAGGTCTTCATTGGCCCTCTGATGGATGTCTCGCTGGGTTTCGATCTTATGGTCGTCTGAAAGACCGTCCACTTTATGTATAAACACTTCAAATTTGATGTCAGCGTTCACTTGATGTGCTTTTTTGACGGTATGGTGCAGTTTAGACAGCGCTTCCATATAATCGTCCTTTAAATAAATCAATTGTTTAATTAAATGTCAGTCAGTTTGAAAAAATAGTTAAAATTGCAGATCTTAAGCACCTGTGCGTCGATCACAAATACAAGGGCTCCACAGCCGCCGAATATATTTTCCGAATCGAAAGTGGAGTCAAAAAAGTCTATTTGTCCCGGAAAGTCCCATATTGTGAACGATACAAACGAACTGTTGCTTATGTCTAATGTTTGCAATGTTTGGAAATATAAATTAGAAACCGAATCCAACAAACATTAATCAAAATATTAACACATCTCACAATCATTTGCTAGTTTTTTAATTTCAACATTTGGGCTAAAATTAATTGAATTTATAAATGAGTTGAAAATTAAATATATTTATATTAAAAATTTCAATTAATTTAAAAAAGAAAACATTTTACTTTTTCTAATTTACTATTTTTTATATTAAAATAACATTCATTTACTGTATTTGTTTCAAAAAACTTTTGACTGAATTCCAAAGTCTTTGTCAGAGAATATATGAATATTAATCCGATTATGAATTAAAGTAATTAAAAAAATAAAAAAATCAATTTTTTTGAAAAATAAATATAAACTATCTCTACATTTAGTGAATATATCGACTCTTGTGTAAAGTGTTTAATTGAATGGAACAACAGATACCGTCTTTTACTATTTTGTTAGTGCTCTCCAGAAATAGTGTCTCATTCGGTGACATCTTATGGAACACTACTTTTTGAATCGAAGATTTGCCACTCCTATGGAAGAGACCATTGAATATATCAGAGACTGATTGTGATGTTTGGCCAACAAATATATGATAGCATACCGTCTCAAACCCATAATCAGAATTCTAGGCTTTACTTCTCCGGTGAGAGCCCTGTCGTTGATGTCACTGGAATGGAGGTCATTGTCGTCTTCGGGATAACCGAACCCTTTGGGGAACGACCCGATCATAAACCTGTCCTCGTCTTCATAGTTCTCCTAATGTATTGCCGTTCAATCATTCAGTCATTTAATTAAACATTTATTTTAATTTAAAAATATAAACAAAACAAATCCAAACAATAAATACCATTAAATGTGAAAAATTTTGCTCAAAAACTATACTTTAATTATATATTTCAATGAGTTTTGATTTATTTGTTTAAATGTCCAAAAAATAGACTAAAATTACGATTTAATTGAATTTATGGGCGATTTCTTCAATAGATTTTGGCTCAAAAACAAATGTTTTCTCGCAATCAATTAGTTTTTGATAAAATCATGTGATGTTTGAATATATTATTAGATATAATCAAAAACAATGTTACGAATGGACAACACATTTGAGACCTCTTTTCCATACAATTCATTCATTTTTATATTTATTTTAATTAAATTACACTTAGTTTTTGATTATTTCTAAATATCGATAAAAAGAATATTAATTGAAATTTGTTTTTAATTTTTGTGATTTAATTGCTTTAAAGTAATTCTATAATTCATTAACACTTTTTGATATATTTATATTTTGTGGTACAATAGTTCTCAAACCCCCACTTCATCTAAACCGTAATGACATATATTAGTTATTTTATGAATCATATCCTTGTTTTTTCAATGAAACTAAATATAGGGAACGTTTGGCAATAACTGACAATAAATAAGCAAAAACTTAGGATTTACTAAAAGTTCTAATAAATTGTTACCAGGATGAGTTTATTTGATTAAGGATTATACAATTTAGAAGACAATAAGAGTAATGACCTCTCAGGTCAGGGCATTGAACTTATAATGAATGTCCACTTAAGGTCCATCAAATGTTTCCTCTTTAGAGACAATCTTTAAAGTAAACGAATTAATAGTAAAGGATTATAGCTTTGATGTCATACTATAATCATAGGTATTATAATAATAGCAAAGAACATCAAGATTTTCAGGGTATAAAAAGAGTGGACAGAATTGTGGAAATCATATCAACTTTTTTGATTCAATTAAAGTTTTATTCAAATTATAGTTTGAAAACTAATTTTATCGAAAAATGAATATCAAATTAATTTCATTTTTGACTTTGGTTTGTGTCGCTTATGGACAAGAAGTTCCCAGCAATCAGTTGACGGAAGAACAGCCAGCAGTTCAACAGTTTGTGCCATCGAATGAGGACCAAAACGTCCGCTCCAATGATCAACAAAAACCACAATTCAGTAATTCTGAAATTTCTATTATAACTAAAGAATTTTTATATTAAAGAATTATTTTTTTCCTGAAGTTGTGATCGAAAAAGTACCCGAACATCACAATCCACACGAGGAGCAAATCCAGGCTTTTGTCATTCAACAGAACCAACAGCAACACCACAAACACGATCACCACAAACAACAGGAGCCGCAGAAGATTGTGGTGCAATTGGGCGAACATAAACCACAACACGAGAAGATAATTATCGCCCAACCCATCCATAGCCAACAGCACCACAAACACCAACAGGAGATTTTCGTCAAACCCGAAGAAGTGATCAAAATTCCAGTCCATGAGCCCCAACACCCAATGCCACAGAAACCACTGCCGCCTTTGGTCTCTCATAACAGACTGTGCGTAGTATTGGGCCGTAAAGGAGAGTGTCTGTCGATTCCCAACTTCTTCTCCTGTATGCGAGACCTCGGAGTTCTCACCCCAGCTATAGGAGAGTGTTCTTTCACTCAGGCCTGTTGTGTGCGAAACTGGTTCGGACAGTAGACCAATTGGGACAGACATGCAATTAGTTTGCGATTATATCTATTTATCTCATTATTAACTAAATCTTAAGAAATAAGTTCTCATTTTATTTATTGAATGTTTAGTTTAAACTATTTATTGATTATTTATTTTATTTATTCAATTAATTATAAAAATGTTTGCATTCATTCAATTTTTGATTTAAACAAATTTTAAAATAAAAAACTTCAAAACAATTATTATTTTCCAAAATTATTTATTCATTCAAATGAATTAAAGAAAAGCTTTAAAACAGTTCTAAAGTTTTTTAAGATTAAAGCACTGAAAGCAATGATCGCATCAATTGTTTCATTCAGTCATTCATTCAATCATTCATTCATTGATTGATTGCGTATTAATTAAATCAAAATTTCAAACAAATTGTTCTGAAATTTAATTAATTGAGTGTTTGTTAATAAAAATGGATAAAAATATGCGGAACAGAGAGGAGAGGGAGGAGAGGGAGGAGAGGGAGAGAAAGCAGAAGCGAAAGCAATCGAAACCACAGAAACACACAATCGATTCGGTATTGAATTGTTTTAAAAGAATTTTATTTAAAAATAAATATTTTTAATCAAAAATGCATTAAATGTTTGAATAAAACATTATATGAAATGTTTTTTAAAACAATTAATTTTAATATTTATTTATTTTGTTTATCAAAAGTAAAATTAATTTATTATTAATTAAATAAATATTTGATTGAATTCAGCGAAAGTCTGAGACAAAGCCTAAGAATAAAAGGAAACAAACGGCCAGAAAGTCAACGACAATGCCCTCAAAGCCCCGAACGCCTGTTCCCAAACTGAGTTTAGCCAAAAAGTCAACGGCCAGTGGCTCTCAAGAGCGATGGGGTTTTGCGAAACGACACATTCCCAACATTGCGATTAAGCGGCGGTACAGACCCGGAGAGGCGGCCATTCGGGACATAAGGAAATATCAGAAATCAACGCAACTGTTGATGAAAAAGCTTCCGTTCCAGCGATTCGTGAGAGAGTTGTGCCAAGAAATCACAGACGAAGTCATACGATGGCAGTCGTCGGCACTTCTGGCACTTCAAGACGCGACCGAAGCCTATCTGATCCAACTCTTCGAAGACTCTAACCTATGCTGTCTTCACGCAAAGAGAGTCACTCTTATGGACAGAGATATCAGATTAGCGCGACGTATAAGAGGAGACGACAATCGATTCAATTACAAGAGCTCTTAAATCCAATCATTTTATTATAATTAATAAATAATCGGCAAATCATTTAAAATCGAAATTTCAAACAATCATTAATTTATTTAATCCTCAAATAAGTATTAATCACTAATTGTTTAAATAAATATAATTAATTGTAATTCTATTGTAAATTATCTAAAATAATGTTAATTTATAACAATTATTGTTAATATTTATAAAAATTAATTTAGAGTCAAATTACTGTTAAATTTTATTAAAATTGATAAAAAGCTTAAAAAATTTGTTTATAAAAAGTTATGTTTCGGTTATTGTTATAATTGTTTTAAAACTTTATTCAAATCAATTAAATTTACAAATAGTTTATACTCTGTTTTATCAATTCATTAAGAAATAACTAAACATTTTATTTTATATTTTAATAATTATTATAATTTATTGAAATAAAAATTAATTCTGAATTCTTTGAAACAGAAAAATAAAAATTCTTATCGATTAGTGTTTACTTAAAAGGAATAAAAGTTAAGATAACTATTCGTTCGATGCTTTTAGTGATAAGCGATGAGAAAATTCGGAAATAGTTTTATCTGAAAGTCAACTAAACAAACATTTATAGCAAAAAAGAGAAGAAATAATAAGGAAGAGTAGATTTGAAGGATTTAAATATTAAGGTTAAGGTGTAATCTCTATGTCTCAGTTCACTGAACTATTCTCTACCTTTACCCCAAGTCCATTCAATGACCACTCAGTTTGGTTGATATCAAGCATTAATGCTTTCAGAATTCAAATATATTTGCTTTGAATAAAATCTATCTTTAATTTGATAAAAAAAAAATATGAAACCAAAAAACTTAGCATTTATTTCTAGTATTTTATATGCGATTATTTGTCAAACAACACAAATCGCACACAAAGATTGTCCGGATTTTGTTCGTCGAATTGAAGAAATCGACAAAATTAAAACCGAAGCGCGAACTCTAAATCGTGGCCCATCAACACCAGCGCCCGGATCTCTGGCCGATACGCGTAAATTATATTTTAATTTTTAATTGATTTGAACGTAAGTTTGTATTCATTAATCTTTCAATTCATTACTAGTTGTAATCGATCCGAACGACCCGTCCCAACAACCACAGCCCCCACTTATCTTCACTTCGGGCCACAATCCGCCTGAACCTCCGTTCGGTCATCAACAACACAACATAGACAGCATTGACAACACTATTGTATTATCTTCTGGGGATAGAATAGAATTAATTGCAAGACCTCCTCGTCCTTCTGGGGAAAGTTTTGAAGTCATTGCAAGACCTCCTCGTCCTTCTGGGGAAAGTTTTGAAGTCATTGCAAGACCTCCTCGTCCTTCTGGAGATAGTTTGGAACTAATTGTAAGGCCGCGCCCTTCCGGTGATAGTTTAGAACCCTCACGACCTTCTAGTTTTGAACTACTTTCAAGACCTCCTCGACCATCTATTCCCTTTGTATCTCACAGAGAACCCCCATTTTTCGTTAAGGTTGAGCCCAAGTCTGAGATTAGATCGAATTCACAACTAACAAAACCCATTGTGAAGTCGGAAATTGCGAAAAAAGTTAAGAAACCTGATGTCGCCAATAGTGCGGCCGACTCTATGCCCGGTCCTGAACCACAACCACTGCCGCCCTCAACGAAACCATTGTCTGAAAAACGTGATTGTGTTGTGTTAGGCCGTGGAGGACATTGTTTTAATATATATCCGATTCAGAATGTTTTCGATTGTTTTATGGACGGAGGGGTTGTCGCTATGGATATCGTCAGGTGCTCGTGGGTCAAATCCTGTTGTGTTCCTAATTTTTTTCGTTAATTTATATTTAACTTTAGTTATAATTTAATTAAATTATTGTCCAATTTTTACAATTTATTTAAATTTTCATTTTATTTAACTTATTATTTATAATTCATTGAAAAAAATGTCATCATTTTTGTTAAAATTTATTTAATAGAAAAAAAAATATTAAAGCCATAAAAATTAATAAAATAATTGAGACTTTAATTTTCAAATATTAATGATTAAAGTTTTACATAAATTAAATAATTTAATTATTTGATTTTTGAATCGAGAACTTTCCGATTCAACCAATAAATTTTGACATTTCTATTGGACTCAGATTTATGGACAGAACTCTTTTAACTCCGAACTACACATTCGGAAACACAGAATCGATATTTGATTTTCAAAAAAAAAACTGTTAATTAACTAATATTTAAGTCAAAATCATATTTATGGTTACGATTGGATCAATTGAATTGAATTGTATTAAACAATACTAATAAGTAAACTAAAGGAACGCCTTTTTATAGGAATTCAAACAAAATATTTTCAAAAAAAACAAAATGATTTAAATTATTTATAATAAGTTTAAGTTAAAAATCTTTTTCGAGTAAAGATTAGAACAAATTAATTATTTAAAAACAAGTCTTTAATATTGATTTAATAATTAGAATTGAATTTATCTAAAAAAGACAAAATTAATTTTTACACACATTTCTATTGGTTTAAAATGTGGTTCTGTTTTCAGTCAAACCGACTGTTAATTAATGTTTTTTCAATGAATTAGATTTTGTTTTGAGAAAAATTGGTGAAAACAAAGAATACATTTCGTGTTTCGGATAATGTATTTTATAAATTAATAATAAAATGTTTACTAATTTACAAATTTTATAACATATATAGGAAATAATAAAAACCGAACCGTCAATACTGAACGGCTCCGGGAGGTGTAGGCGTGTTGTGAGTATGAATAAAAACTTAATTATGAGCTTAAAAATTACGTACAATTCTGTAATAAGTTTTTAATTTAAAAATTACTATAAATAACATTAATTGATAGTTAACTGTAAATAAATCAGTCGTTTAAATGTCTGTTTCTTTTGCGTCATATCTTATCTATAATTGTATTTAAAAATTAATAATCCATTTGTTAAATAAGATTTAAAACGCTTTTTTCGGAATTTTTGCGATTCAAACAATAACTTAATTCTCAACTCATGTTAAAGAGAAGTCGTCGTCAAACAAGTCGGCGATGCCTTCGCTCTCTTCTAACGTAAAATTATAGTCTTCTTCAGACAGCGGGGGCTCTAAATGCAAAAATGGCAGATTTGAGGTCGGGTCAGATGAGGTCAATGCGGTTTCGTTGGCCAGTTTTAACTGATCTTCGGTTTGCATCAGAAAACTTTTGCTCCCCATTGGCCCCAAATCGTCGTCTTCTGATATGAACGCAAACTTTAGGGCCGTTTCTTCTGCTGTTCAGATAATAAAGGGATTAAATAAATAAATATCAGTTGCGATTGAATTTTGTGAAAATAAAAGTTAAATAAATCAAACAATCATTTGATAGCATTGTGTCCTTAAATACAAACCTTTCGATCCATCGTTTTCCTGATTGTCTCCATTAGTGCTCATCAAATCTGAATGAAGTGATTCTCCCTTTCCGTCGTCTGAGTTAGGCGTTGTGCCGTCATCTTCGGGGCACAGGTATACTTCAATTTCTCCCCTTTCACTCTTTAACCATATTTGAAGGCTCTGTCAATAATATTATTGAATTAGTATTAAAATGTTATCAATAGTTAAAACATATTATAAGAGGTTTTGAAAAAATAAAACGAAATTAGATAAAGAGTAAAGTGCACACTTACCTCTCTAGGATCGGGTACTTCGAGTTTTGTCTCAGAGGGTGCTTTAATTGCTATCACAGTTTGGTCACAAAATTCTTTGATCCCCCGAATGTCCCTATAGGTGACGAATGCGAACCTCTTGTTGTTGGGGTTGTCGTGTGCGGCGCGAAGTTCATTGTTGGCCATTTCGATCAGTTCGTTGAGCTCTCGTTCTTTGGCATCGAGCCTCGCGTTTTCCATTTCCATCTGAATCTTCTTCGCGATTATAGATTCCGATTGAAAGGCACCCGAAGAACAGGCTTGTGGTCCGCCTTCTATTGCTCCGCCTTTCCATTGGATATTGTTCTTACTAGTCTTGTGCAAAAGGCCAACTCCTTCGAGAACGTTAGTGATGTCGTAAATCCGCCGCTTCTGGACTTGCAATACATTCGAGGCTTCGTTTAAATTTAAAATCTATTGATTTGAATAGAAATTCATTCAATACTACTGTAAAACAAAATCATAAAAACTGAAAAAATGTGGTCAATATTTGGTGCAATACTTACGCCGTCGGAAGCATTTTGTAATAAACTAATGAACTTTCGGGTCAATTGTCCTAAAGATGTTTCGTAGCGATGCTTTCCTTTGGAAGGAGTGATCGCTTCTTCAGAGGTTTGAGGGCTTTGTATTGTAATGTTTGTTATGCTTGGCTTTGGTGGCGGTGTTGTGGCTGTGGAGGCAGTGGCGGGAACTACAAAACTGGCCACGACTGGCCTCAGTTTCGGTAGTGACGGAGCTTTGAATATGACTTTTGAGGCGAACTTAATTGTGCTCACATTGGGCTGAGTCAGAGTCGGTGTCTCTTTGGCCGAATCCCAATCCAATCGTCGCTTTACCTTAAGTTTTATTATAAATATTTTTGTCGATTAAACACAATTCGGATTCAATTGTTTTTATATATAATTTACGGAAAGATTTACTCATAATA
>JAQFXN010002883.1:0-11823 GCA_034693365.1 Liacarus xylariae
GCTTTGCGCTGGCCGAGGCGATGGTGTATTCTGATGCAGTTCTTTTTGTGTCGCTCTAGCGCGTCGCTCCACCACGGGTTGTATGATTTCGCGAAGCCTCTAAGTCTCATCGAAGCGAAGCATGCCTCGCGTATGACTTCCGTGAGTTCCGTCGCGTACGCGTCCAGCGCCTGTTCGTTTATCAAGGCCGTCTTTAGTGTGAGGATGCCGGAACGCCCCATCCCTTCCCTCAGACACTCGTCAAATCTGTCCCAATCGGCCCAATTTTATTGTTAAAGAGATATGTCGACGAGCGCGTTCCGCACGCCACGCGCCAGTTCAGGTTCAGAGTGAACTCAATCGCGTGGTGATCCGATGAGATGCAGACTGCTGGGTTGACTGCCCAGTCGTCTAGACAATTCGCCAGTCTATCCGAGACGAGTGTAATGTTCACGGTCGATGTTAGTCTTACTCCTGCCCTGATCAGGTAGAAGGTTGAGGAGTCACCGGTGTTACAGACCGTGAGCTCGTACGCGGCAGCCATCGCAGTGAATGCTTCGCCGCGTGCATCCGCGTTCCTGAAAGCCCAGTCTTGGTGTTTCGCGTTCACGTCGCCTCCAATAATCATTGAGGTCCCTGATATGTCCACCAGGACTTTGTGGAGCGCGTCTATGGTGTCACTCGCGTCCGCGTTCGGTTCGATGTATACCGACGCGATGTTAATGGGTCTCTGTCCGAGGGTGATCTGCGCTACCGCTAGGTTGGAGGTAGAATGCTGCGTGAGTCCGAACGCGCTGACGGCTGACTGTTTGGTTAGTACACAGGCCTTGACGCGACCATTAGTCGCGTACTGAAATATATCAAGCCCTTGTATCGCGTGCACTTCAGGACCGCGTCCAACGAATGGTTCGCTGACGAGCGCAATGATGTGGTCTTTGGAGAGGAAATGGCGTATAAACTCATAATGTGCAGCGTGGCTGCTGCCTACGTTGGCTTGTAATACGCGTAGAGGCTTAGAAGTCATATTGGACGCGCTCGGTGATTCGCTGGGCAACCGCTTTTACGCGGGGGCACTGTCGCAGAGATGTGGCGCTATGTGCGTCGTTCACACTACTGCCTGTCTTTACGTTGTGTGTGTGACAGTTATAGCAACGCGCTTTGTTCGCGTCTTCGCGTATCTCCTTAGTGCACTTCTCGAATGAGTGCTCTGTGGACGCACAGTACGAACATGGGTGTATTTCGCTCTGGCACTTATTTCGCGTATGGCCGAACTGCAGGCATCTGAAGCACTGAACGAATGGTGAAATGTCCGTCGCGTGGACACGCTGGTGATCGATATTCACGCGGCCCAGAGCTAATATTCGATCGCGTATGATTGGAGTCACTTCGAGAACCGCGTTGAAGAGGTGGTCCTTTCTGTTTCTACGCGCAAAACAGAGCCTGACGTCTGTATCTGAAGCGACCGCGTTCTTGATCTATGTGTTGTTACGGATGACGAGGTCGCAAACGTCCGCCGCATCCGTGTCCTTACTGATGCCCTTGATTTGTATCATTGGCTTAAGGCGCTTTGCTTCCTCTGCTTTCAGGCCTTTCACCGCCCGCGTACGCGACAGCGTTTCGTCGCGTTGTTCCGCTGTGTCGAACTTAATGCGAACTTTGTTGTTTGACACGGGTTGTACGCGCGCCGGCGCGTAGTCCGCGTTTCTGAAATTCACCGACTTTCTCCAGGTATTGAGTAGATCGCTGCGCGTAGTTGTCGCGTCGGTGGATTCGACGATGAGTGCAGGACGCGAAACTGCTGGAGGGTTACGTTGTGGGGGGCCTCGTGCCGCGACTGCCGCATACGATGTCGCGTTGCTGGAGTTGCGTATGTCGTCCGCAAAGTCCTTAAGCTCTTTGCGGATTTACGCGATGAGGTCAGTGGCTGAGATGTCAGTGACCACCGCCGATGGGGCCATGACCTCAGTGATCTTCGCGGAAGCGCGTTTGATCGCCGCCGCGTATTCCTTGATATCAATCTTGTCCTGCGCTTTTACACTCCTGCCCCTGGCGAATATCGCGTCGATTTATATTGCTAAATCAGCGATATGCGCGGCGAGTGAGTCGGCGTTGAGCACATTCGCCAACTTTACAGGTGTTACTGCGGCTGTTGTTGCCATCGCGTACAGTCTGAACGCGATGGTATTCCTCGCTGTACGCGAAGTATGAGGAGATAAGGCGTGTACAGGTGGGCGTGTTGTTCAGATGATGATGCAATCGCGTACGCGATAACTATGCACCACTAGAAGTGGGTGTGTCGATAAAATTGTGACGAAATGTCGCGTATTATCGCGTATTGTCGCGTAGGAAATGTTGAAAAATATTCTAAGTCCAAAATTTAGTTCAAAAGTCGCCACAGGTGTCGCGCCGCGGAGCACTTTTTGAGAAAACTATGCGACTGTTCAGTTCGAGTGATTCCACATTCAGTTTCACATCAGTTGTGTTCAAACAGTTTGTCGGAATAAAAAATGAAAATCCAAAGCAAAAACAAAATTAATTTTTTCTGACTCTCGGCTATTGAAGAGACCAATAGTTTTAAGTTTAGTGTATTTAAATAAGTAAATATTATTTAGAATTTATATTGAAAATTTACTCAAATATGAAGGATACCTAACTGCACAAGATCGAAAAACTACATGAAAAAATATTGACCAGAACTCAAATGGTAGCCATGCTGCCTGTGTTGCCGTTCAGTATTACCCTTAAATATTTCCCGGGTGTAAGGGATATCCCATATTTGTATTTATATTACTGTAAATAAACTAATATGAGCTTATATTAATGCTCATTCATCTTTTATTCGCTTGTTCAATTATAAGGTGAATGTGATAATTTTTTCTCACAAAATCTCAAAAGAAAATAGGTAAGGGTAAAATGGCAATACAAAATAACTTCTGGAATTAACTTCCATGGCTAACTTTGTTATTTCTAGATAAATGCAAACATAATTTGACCAAAAACATTTTCAGAACATTCAGAACGATTCACGATGAATGAGAAGTTGAAATCAAAACAATTAAAAATTAATTATTCTTTTTATTGAAAAAATATTAACTGACAGGAGTAGGTTCTGGAGGGCAAAACACAAAATCATTGAAATATTACTTAAAAAGGTCTTAAATGATATGTGAGGGCAATGTTTAGAGCCTTTAGAGCTAAGGGTTTTAAACTTAAGGGGTATAAACATAGTGTAACGTTAATTGGGATCAATTTAATGAAACAGACGATAATAGTCATAGTGCCCCTGTTAACCTTGTTGAAATAAGAAACTGTAAATTATGAATTGAGTCAAATGCTGTATTATTATTTATATGAATCTCTTTTTAGAAACAGAATATTTTCTGGAGCTCCAATACCCCCTTAATCCCTCATAGGGTAGGCTAGAAATTTTCTAAAATATTATTTTTGAACTAAATTAAGATTATAAATTGAAATTGAAATAATAAATTGAAAAATTACCATATTTTATTCCGCACTTCAGAAAGTTTCATAGTTAGTTCATCTGATTTTATAACTTAAATCTATTTATAATTTGTTGTTTGCTATTCTACTGTCAATAAAATAAAACGAATTTTTTTATAGTATTTCACTGATTAAACTATCTTTTGACGAAATAAATTTCAAAATTTTCAGTCAGAAGTTTTACTCAAGAAAATAAGTTAATAAATAGAGCTTGTTTTGGCAATTGACCAGAGATTTGCAGACTTGAAATCGTCAAGGGGGGAATATTTGGGTATTTCTCCCATTTTTGGGGCTTTTCTCCCACTTATTGCTCAAATTTTAGGGGTATCTGTCCATAGACGTAATGTTAACCATTAATTTTGCCAGGGAGAAGTATTCCGGGCTGGACCCCCTTCTCTGCACATCCCTACAATTGACCCTTTAATTTATTATAAACTATCATTAGAGCTCAGAAATCTCGGGAATTCCCGATATTTATTTGTAAGTACTGTAAGAGTGTCCGGAATTTTATTATATTGATTATATGCGGTGTAATAGACTTCAAAAAACAAGGTTTTATATTCCCGATATGAAAGGTTGTTCCCGATTTTGCGGATTTAGTGTTTATATTCCCGATTTGATTTTATCATCTCATCCTGTAATAAGATGATTGAATATCTGGTTACTATTTGTAAGGCTTTTATGAGAAAATTATAGTTTAATCGAGAATTTCATAAAAATAATAAAAATGCTAAAGAAAATATATCAAATATAAGTATAAACATGAATAAAATACACGAATTCTAAAATTAATTTTTCGAATTAAAATTACAAATTTTTAATTTAGTCGAAAACGCAGAGATCAATGCCGTAAGTCTCAAAAATTTCGTGTTCTCTAATATTTTAATCAAACAAATATTAAGAAGATAGGACTGAATTAGAGCATAAAATAGGTGAAAGAGATCATTTTATTGTTATTCAAATAGTCCATCGATTACATAAACAATGGGTCAGGGAAGTGCAATACCGGGCATTTATGGGGAGTATTTCAATATAATAGAATTAATGTGTAGAGTTAAAGGTGGGGTATAGGCCATACTGGCCATCATTATTTAGTAATTAAGCTTTTGGCTTAATTACATGCGCCAAACTTGTGTTGACCTTATAGTCCAAGACTTATTAGTTCATTTTTCTGGTTAATGTCTCGTATATTTAACATACGAGACATTTTGTTTATATAAGAAGTTATTTTCGAATTGTTTACTAATACAATTTCAACATTTCTTATCTGTTGATCAGTTATTCAATTATTCAGTATTATTATTAGAAGCAGACTATGGGATCAATTTTACTATAAGTATATATATTAAAAACAAAATTAATTCTATACTATTCTAATGTGTTATTTCTTAGATTGATTGCGAACTAATTATATTTAGCAGAAAAAACGGGATCAAACAATACTTTTAGTTTGTTGTTTTGCTATTCCTTTACAAAATTAACAATGATGTGAGTGAAGAGACGCCCAAAGCGTATACTTTAGTCAACGATGTTTATCACTGAAACTATTGTTAAACGCAATTCCCGTATTTGCCGAGAATCAGAAGACATCAATCAGTTCACTGGCAGTTGAACTCATTTGCAGCAAACAGTTCGCACAAAAGGCACAAATGAAACGCCATTACTTGCGCACACATGTCGTATCGGAAGAATTAATAAACGATAAGATGTTTGGCTACTGTATCGACAATGAACACAATGAGGAATACAATTATAAGAGAAAAGGGAACGATTTGTTTGAATGTAAAGAATGTCATCAAGAGTTCAGGTTTTTGTCATCAATTGAAACGACACTTTCTCTTCCATAAAAAACCATTGCATAACTGTCCTTATTGTAAACTTTTGTATTATTCGATTAAAATACTTGAAAATCACATCAAAGCCGTGCACGCCTTGAATAACCCATTGAAGGTTACGTTCGAGGGATGTGATGCCCGATTCCGTCCATCCGCACACTTGGAACAGGTGTTTGTCTTAATATAATTGGATTTCTGTTATAGAAATAGTAGTAATTTTTGTCTTATTTTATTCCACATCACATACAGAGACATCAGGTCCAGTCTTTGCTTGATTACGAGAACTGTGGTCATTGAACACATTTAGAGGACAGTCATAAGAATCATATAAGTTGGCACAGAGGCGAAGAGCTCTACAAGTGCGAAATTTTCGACAATACGTTCGTAAATTTGGAAGCACTCAATACACATAAGAAGAAATAGCAATCAATCGAACGCAGGTGATGGCCCATTTCGGTAAAAATATTTAATAAATCTATTTATGTATTTAAAACTACTTAAAGCTCTATTACCAAATTTATTTATAGTTTAAAATTTCAAAATTCAATTGAAGTTAATTATAAAAATATAAAAGAATAAAATATTGAATTTAAATAATTTTTTTCAAAATAAGATATTCATTAAGCGGTTTAACTATCAAATTAAATACTATATCAACTATATTAATAGTGACCTTGAGATTGTTCAATGTTCTTTTTTCCAAAGCATTAAAAAAGAATAAAATTTCTGTTCAAGTTAATAAATTTAAAATATTAGTAAGGGACATGGATCTGCGAAGGAGATCCAGAGGATGGTTCCATCAATACAGGCTCGTCAAAGGTGACTAAATACGAAATGCTAGGAATTCGCCTGTAGTCGTCGCAACGTAGATAAAAGTGCCTACATTTTGGGGGTCGGTTAAGGCGGATGAACTGAGAAGAAGACGGTTTTAGTGAACGAGAAGTGAGCAGCTGGAGCAGAAGATCCTCGACATCATTGAAGAGAGACCGAGGACAGGAGCAGTCAGCTCAGGCAACTCAAATAAATAGGTTATTCTATTTTGAGTACTCTACACAGTATAGGGACACCGAAAGGTACAAAAGGCGTTCATTAAAATGAATGAATGAATGAATAATGTCTTTAATCAAAGAAACGAATATATTGTCTCTAAAATTTCTTCCATTGTCTATCCCTGATTTTCAGAGATTTGTTCAATTTATTTTTACTATTAATTAGGCAATAGTACAGAAATAGATTTTATAACGATACAGTGGAGAATGCTTTTAAACTGGACGGACAAATGCTTGATATTTACTCATTAGCTTTGAGTTTTTTGTTTTTGTTTCATTAATCTTTAACCGAAAGATTAACATTAATATCAAATAATGCAAAATTAAAAATTTGATATAATGTCTAAATTTAAATAAATATATGTTCATTAAATTAATATAATATCTTAATTTAAATGTTATTATTTTTTATATCTCATTAATTCAATCATTTATGGCATTCCTAATAAAATATTGTTTTGTATTATCTATTATTTTGGTATAAATATATTATTCTATCATTTAGTTTATTTTTATCTTTTGTGCTATTATTTGAAATTTAAAATAAAGTCAATTAATAAAACAATTACTAAAATAAATATTAACATAAAATATATTCAATCAATGAATTCAATGATTAGAACACTTAATTCTGGTCTAAATATTTATTAATACTTTGATAACTTTAGGCAATTGTTCAGTAGTTCTTCTATTCATAATTGAATTCAAATCAATGATATTTATAATTAAAATTGTACACTTGATTCGTAATAAAGTGAGTGGTGAGAATAGTATATACTTCACTGCATAATGTATTTACTATAGACTATGTAATGTAAGGGAAGTTCGCTTACAGACAGAACTCACACTTTACAACGAATCAAGTGTACATAATAGTCTATATCTCGCATTAACAAAAACATATCAAATGCTAAACTTTGCTTATTTCAAAATTTTTAAACATTCTAATTAATTTTATGAAAATGATATTAAATGAAAGAATATTACCTCTAACTAAACTTTCATATTGTAAGTAATTGAAAATTGACCATCATAGCCACAATAGCGTTTCTATATTTTAGTTTATAAATAGTCGATGTTGAAAGAGGCGTCAAGTCCCCCAATAGTCCCCCGCTGGGGAAGCTTAGAGCACATTTGGTCGAACTCACCTTCTAGTTTCCTCTTCTTTTAATTCAATCAGTTAATACATTTACACATTGATCATCACATCTTGGAGACTTTGCATATTTCAAGCTCATAGATAAAGCGTATTAAATCTATTAGTATTGACTGTAATAATATGAAATATACAAGTATTCAATATTAATGAATGATTATCTTTAAAGGATAAAACTAATTAAATGACTAAACCTTAAATAGACTATTGGAAAATTACAAAGAAATAAATCATCATTGATTAACAATAATTAGATAACTGAGAAATTTACGAAAGATTTATTAATTATAATTTCAATAATGAATAGCATCAAAATCAAATTATTCTTTAACGTTCAATATTTGAATATATCATAGCTAGAGCATTCCATTATATTTATTTATTATAGAATTTATATTCACTGAAATTCATTGATTAAAAACTTAAAAGTATTTAATTATATTTATTTATAAAATAGCAGAATTTTGTAAAATTTTGTACAAAAATACCAAGAAATAATATTTTAAGTAATTTCAAGCAATCCCCATCACAGATGTATTCTAGTTTTCCGAAATAAAATTAAACAATATAGCACTTTAAACAAGTTCTTTAAAATAGATCATTTGGTTTTATCTGTTTAAAAAATGTGTACAATGAGTTGAAAAATTTTGTAAAAGTTTTTGCATGACGTTATTGAATAAGAAAATAATGATTATTTGGATTTGAATTTTAATATTGATTTAAAAATATATAATTTTATCCCTGCTACTTCTTTTAAACAAAATTAATTTGTCAACCATATTATTATTTTAGGAATTCTTTAATTAAATTGATGCAATTAGATTAAGTTAAACAATTTTTTAAACATGATATTATATATACAAATCAATAAATTTCAGGATTGACGATTATTTAAATATTTTTGATTTTGCATAACTAATAGCCAAGTTAATTTCTAAAATGTTAAAAGTTGTGATTGTTTTTTTTTCTTAATTCTTGTCATATTTTACTTGTTACTTCAATATTAAATATATATTTTATTATAATAAAATAAATTATAGTCTATATGGACATATTTCATTAAACTAGACCCTTCACTATACTTGATTGGTATTCAATAAATTTTCACCAACAGCAACTGTACTCTTATTTCGAATGCAGTTTCTATTTAAAATTTATTGAAAATCAATCATGCATAGTGTAGTGTCTAGTTTATTGAAATAATTCCACAAATATTATCTAGGCATTACTCATCTTTGTCATGGTAAGTTTGCCACCATCTACTCAACAAATTATCAATCTAACAACCAATCTATAAATATAGATTTCTAATTTAATAAAATTTTATTCTATATATTATCTAGGTATTGATCATCTCTGTTATGGTCAGTTGATTTCAAATGTTAGCAAATATAGTATCTATTTGGAGGGTTGAAGAGATGTTCATAATTATAATATTCATAGTGAATATGAATTAATGCTTAAAAATGGATCCATTATTTACTAGATTTTAAATCTATTGATATATGAATAGACACTTCATTAAGTACATAAATAATGTCAAAAATATTCCAGATTTCAGGTTAATGGTCATTATCATCAATTTTGAAAAGCGGTGATTTTTAAAAATAAGAGCGCATATCATATTTTATTATAATGCTTGCCCTCAATGTATTTACTGAATGAAATGTTAGGAAACAATTCATAAAAATATGTTTTCGCACAACTTTTACATTTAACAGAATTTTCTTCAATATAAATATATTTTTCTCCGATTCCATAAATTAGGGAATGTTTTGCTTATTTTAGACATTTTTTTAATTAAATATAAATTAAACTAAATAAAAATAAATCAATAATTAATTGTTTATATTTTTAATATGATTTGAAATATTAACAAGGTTGAGATGATAATTTGGGTAGAAGTTAATTTTTTTTAATTTGAATATATATTGCTTAATATAACTAGTTAAATGGGACGTTGTAGATAAGTTAGAATTGTGTTATATATTTTCTGTTTAAGCTTGTAAAGTTTGATTTGCAAAATACATAAATTAACTTGTCTTCTATAGTTATTCATTCAAAATTTAAAATTTTCAAATTGTCCAACAATTGGTCATCTCTGTTACGGTCAATTCATTCGATATGTTAACAAATACTATACTTTTTTAAAGGATTAAAAATAGATTAAAGTATTAATTTTCATATTAAATATGAATTAATGTACAAAAATAGGGAACTCTTAATGATTTTATTTTAACTCAATTCATATATGAAACTTTTCTCTAATGCTTTTACAAATAATCTTTAATTAAAAGGTCATTTCTTAATAAAAAATTCTAATTTTTAACACAAATCACCGACAAAATCACCGTATTTCAAAATTGATGGTCATAATCATACATGTGCAGCAGCTTAGAATAACAGTTATATATCAATAGACTTCAATTCTATTATGTGCTATATAATTCTACATGATGACGTGTTTTGTTTACATTTTACATTCGCTTAATGCTAACGTGTTCCCCATGTATGGTAATAATAGAAGAATTGTGTGACACCTGGGCTCACTATATATGATGCACCAGTTATTTGATACTATTGTACAAATAAGTAACCATTCACAGTTTATAATATTTATATCAATGTTTTACCAAACCAATTCAAATACAATATTTTAAGATAAGATTCGAAAATAGCTACTTTTTGCTTATTATACACATTTTTATCCAATTAATCTAATTGTGAGAGCTAACATTTATAAATTAATCGAATAAATTATTTTAAATATATATATTAAATGGTTTCTAGAGATTACATCGCGATCTTAAACATAGAGATAAACATTCATTGCATTTCAATGTAACAAATTATTTAACAAACCATTTATTAGATAATAGTTTACAAGTCGTAATCTTTTTAACGTGTACTTTATAGACTAGAATTAATTCAATATTCAGTATACAATCGAAAAGGTCCATTCATAAATAGACATAGAGATCAATTGTAAAATATAATTTATCTAGTTTATTAATTCATTGATACGTTTTTCCACTTCAATTTGAATTATTTTAATCAAAAATATCACACATAAAGCAATTATCTGTTAATGAAATTGTGTTATAAATTAGTATAATTTTATAAATTATATCATTCGATACCTCATATCCGCGCAAATAATTAATGACAAATATTTTATAACACGAAAACCCAATTTTATTCTTCTTTTGACCCAAACGTTCAAAAATGCTTAAAAACTATAATTTTTTAAGAATAAAAACTAATTAATAAATTTTAACAACTGAAAAGTGAATTCAATTGAGAAATCATCTAATTAAAATGGAGCTAGATAATGGGGAGGAGATATATTTGAAATATATTTCCAAGTCTTATAAATATATTCAAAATACCCCTCATATGGCTCTTTTAAAATGAGATTGGTCATAACTGTAAAATTCAAATATATAACATTCGTTTATGAAATAATGTAATTTTAAATTAAATTCTACAAGAATTCGACGTTTCCAGAATACCCCGCCCTCTATACTACTTTTGAATTCGTAATCAATATCTAAATAAAACTAACTTTGAATCCATGTCTGGCCATCGAAACTCGTGTCTGTATTGTATGCATTGAAACCAATTTATAAGAAGATAACAACTTATATGTTTTCTTAGCCTCAAAGTTGACCGAAGCCGAGGATTCAATGAGAAGAAAGAAAAGAGAAGAAAATGCAACTGTGCATAGAATTAGTAGTAATTGAAACAAAAAATTTGTGTTCTCTCTAAATAAAATAATTAATATATATTCTGCTGTCCCTATTGTGCAGACCATCCACTGAATTGCAATTAATTTTGACCAATAGTTAGTATTGTATTCACTGATCTCTAAATATATTTCATTCAATGATTTTATGATACGATTTGTGTTCAGAATTAAAACTTTTCTCCTATTTGTGATAATATTCCGCAAATAATTATTCATTACTTTTTGCTTTAATGTTAGATAATATGTGAGAATATAGTAATAAATTAATTGATAATAGAATATAAAACTAAAATATAACGTAAATAATGTTAACTCTATTGTGTGAAACAGTCCTATGAATAGCAATTGTAGTTGAGATGAATTTATGTAAAATATAATCAACTGAAACGAAAACACCATTAGGGGTACAATAATTGTAAGAATATTCGTGAATAGGAATGCAATTTTGGTTCGTTTAAGTATACTTCGGATAATATGCTCATCCGATAGACCGACTTCTTGTGCTGATATAACACCAGACATCACATCGAATACACGCAAATATGTGGGTCTTCT
>JAQFXN010002884.1:0-11823 GCA_034693365.1 Liacarus xylariae
ATATTAGTAATACTATATGTTATTAATCGCAATTTAAGGGTTATCTGATTGATGCCCGCTAAATTCAACATGAGCTCCTAAAATTTTTTGTTAATCTTAAGTACTGGTATATGTATTTAGAGTATTAGATTTCAGTCCCAACAAGATAAACTAGTCAGTCGTGTGGTTTATGGCACTAACTTATGCTTGCTTGTTGTGAAGAGACATTGTTTCTTTGAGCATGCTAAAGTTTAAATCAAGTTAAGTTAGATGATAGTAAACCCAAAGGTACGGGGATTAATTGGTAGAAGACGATCAGTTAAGACCATAAACTGCTTATAACTTACACAAAGTTTATTCCATAACCTTTGTATGAAATAGCAATTGACTGAAATTAACAGAAAATAATAGATATTTGTTGATTTATAAAATAAAATTCTTTAAATTATGATAACTAATAACCATTGCTATCCTGTTTAGTTACATTTTTCAAGTGATGCAAGACACAACAGTGCTAATAACTCATAATAGAATTTTCTTCTAGAAATGTATGAAATATTCTAAAGCTGATACAGAAAACATCAAGATACCAGAAATCTTTAAAGTAGATTTAGTAGCCCTACTATCCATTAGAGTTGGCTATAATTTTTATCCCCTTAACATATCTCGTCTTTATTCTAGCAACTTTTAAGCATTTTGAAAACTGCACCCAAACTAATATTTTAATGAAGAAAAAAATTATGAAAACAAATTAAATTTTTCTTATTTATTCAAAGTGACCCATCAATTAAGATATTAAAATTACATTAATTTAAAACAGGGGTCGTAAAGGGGATATAGTCTAAATACCCCCCAGTTTTGGCAAAATACCACAGGCGCAAAAAATTCTATTTTTACCTTACTCTCCCCTGTGCATTTTTCAGATTTTGAAAAAATTTATACCGCCCTGCAAAATTTTCTCAAAATACCCCTTCTATACCCCCCTGACTCGGCCGACTCTGGCGACTTCTATTTAAAAAGTAATAAATTAATTGCAATAAAACTGTAAATTTTTGAGATTTGATAGAACTTTTCTTATAATTTGATTAAAAATAATTGCATTCAATGCTTTGATAATTATCTAACATTAATATTCTGTAAACGCATCCTATATTAGGCATAAAGTCATTTTTGAGCTTACAATACAGTACAGTATATTGATATAAAGATGACATTATTATCAATTTATAGGGAAAAATTTACAAGATAGATATTTTATATAATCTTATAATTTGAGCTACAAATTAATGAATCACTAATTTCTTCTTATTAACGAATAATATCTCCTTATTTTTTGACGAATTACTATTTAATTTAAATATCAGGGCCTCATAGTCTCGTGAGTGCATTCCTGTTAACTCAAGTGCATAGAAATCATTGTCCAAATCACCCTCTTTATCTAAAAAATCAATTAAAATAATTTTATTATATGTGCCATAATCTCAAAAAAATCGCTTAATGTTATACAGAATTATAAACAATGTCTAGGACTTTGGAAATATGACATAAAAATGCCACTATAATAGTAAAAGATTTTGATTAAGAATAATTTTGCATACCAACTTGCTATTTATTTTTCAATTTAATCAATAAAATTTTTAAAATTAATTAAATTACTTTTTTTTAAAAATCAATCATTTAAATAACAAAGGTTAAAAAATAGGAACAATGAATAATTAAAATTTAATTTCTAAACTAGCGAAAAAAATGAATTAACCATTAATATGATCTCGTATAAATGAATTTAATATTAATTAAAATATAGGATATCCCTTGCACCCTGGTAAAAATTAAAACCTAATATATGATCTCCACTTTCGAAGAAATACAGTTAAGAGAATTCCTAATCGAGAATTCTGTCTGTAAATCAGCTTATCTTACATTACTAGTCCATACGAAATACATAAGCAGTGAAGTCTAACTTATTCTCGCCTCTCGATTAGGAATTCTCTTAACTGTATATACAATTTATAGTAAACTATGCTCGAGTTAGTGAGCATATATAGCTCAAGTCCGATATTTAAAGTCAAATAATATTGGTCTCGAATCGAGACTCTCGATACAAAAAATTTCTTTCAAATGTATTTAAATTTATTTTAATGTTTCGTATAATTAATTAATTTAAAATAATTTTAAAAATATTTATTTAAAACTAAATCTGTGCCAATATATTGGACTGAGAGTAACGACAAGAGAAATAAACACTTTTAGAGAAAAGAAAAGCTTAGACATCAGTGAACATCAGAAAAAATGAAAACTTCAAAGTTATGAAAATGAGTGACAATTGAGTGAAGAGCCCAACGAACAGAAATGCATTATTGCAATGATGTTCTCAATATATTTTGCCTTTGTTTCTCATCTGTCACTCCTTTTAAATATAATGATTGTCTGATATAAACAGATTTGAATGTCAAACATGTCATATCAAAACGAGTCCATTATATATATTTGACTTTTTATAACTCATGAATTGATAATTAGGAGAGAAATTATGGAAAAACTAATTATATGAACGCATGAAAGAGTATTAAATAAATTAAAACAACTATTTATAATAATAATTGGAGAAAAACTGTTAAGAAATTTAATCTATTCTTAAATATTTTAAAATAAATGATTAATGAGTTTAAGATTTTAAAAAATTTAAAGTTTTACTTTCAAACAATCAATAATTCAAAAGTTCTAATGACTGTATCGTTAATGTTTAGGATAGTATAGACCAGTGCTCTATCAATTCCACTACTGGCGTACGATATGCTAATTTATGTGTCTTTGGAGATCTGAATAGCGCTAAATCGTCACTCTATTCTCAATTCCCACATCTCTTGACTTAAGCCAAAAGCAATTCTATTACTTTCTTACATACTTTTCTTAAAGAATCCAAATAAAATAACATATTATTCAACTTTTAATTATAACTGTTATAGTAATTCAAATCTTATTTTCAAAGAATCCGATGAGAATGAGATTAAATTAGAAAAATACTAAAAATTATTGATATTATGTAAGATTTAATTATTTAGTCTTATATTATAGAATAGATTTTTTAAAAACTTTATTTCATAATTTGATTAAGCAATTGAAAGGAATTTGTATTAATATTTAAAATTCAACTCAAAATCATATTGAATTCCAACAAATTGAAAGACTTATTATTAGAAAATCGATATTTCATATAAAAAACTTATTCATCAAATAAATTACATGAAGTTATTGTCTTCTATTATGTAATATTTAATCAAATATCCACAACTCATTAACCTATGAAAAGAGTGATTAATTCATGTGACATAAAATGATGTGATTTCCTAAAAATATAGGCCCAACTCATGTAAGAATCCAAACAATCCCACTATTTATTAGATGGGAATTTCCTGGCATTACTTTATTATTAGTGTTCCAATGCATGAAATATTGTAGATTTTGTATGAGTGCTAATAATTTTTAATCCTTAATATTTTCTAAGTTAAGCATTTAATGTATACATGTAATCATTCAAACATAGAGTACATATCAAATTCTCACTGGACTTCTCATATAAATAAAATTCATTAATTCTCAAACCAATCCATTTAATGTTTATAATTATAATATTTAAAAATATAACTCGTCCTAAATTATCAAAACATAATTATCGAATGAATACAAATTAGATGAAACAGAATTTTAAGAATTATTTAATGAACACAAATTATAAAATAAATCAAATAAAAACAATTATATTAGAAACATATCGCGAAAATTTAAATTCAAAAACACAATTGATCATTTTTCACAAATGGGAAAATTAAATATTAATACAACAACAAAAAAGTCTAATATATTTTTTATTATAAATTATTGATTTTAAACTTCAATAATTCAATACTATGACCTCAAGAAAAACTTCATATGTTTTCCTATGTTCAAAGCATATATTCGTTGTATTAAAGTAATGATAAATACAAGCCTAAAGTGATTTAGAAATCTTCAAAAAAGTACTCTTAAGATAAAAAAAATACTCAATATATAAATTAGAGTTTACTCATATAAAATATGACTTTTCATAGAGTGAATACTTTCTGGAATTGAGATGCTTTAAAAAATTTTAAATGCGAGCAAACATTAAATTATTTACAGTATTCTTAATATTAGAAATAGGAATAGATTATCGATGTCTACCAACCATTGAGAAATTTTGTGAGTTGGGTCTTCTTCGGGGGTCAATCTCGAGAAGTCCTTGGAGTGGGTCCTGTAAATGATGAGGTATTTGGTCGAGTATATCATGTAAATGGTGTTCGAGCTGTAAAACAAGACAATTATTCAATTTATTTCTTCAATCATGTGTAATAACATTTATTATATTATTCAAACAAAACTATTTGTCTCTATATCTTAATAGAATTATAGAAAAGAATTTCTATTGATTTAAGCGAAGAAAGTTTTAATTCCGATAATATCATGAGATAAGCATTGAATGAATTAAAAGAAAATAATTGTTTCAATTACTGAAAATCATTCATTTGTGACGATTATGAGTGTTTCGACATTAGGCAAGAATAGTAGGCTTTTCTCATTTAATTAAATTTTTACAAATCATGTCTTTTCCTCATTCTTATACAATACTATTATTTTCAAAATAATGGATTCAATGAATTGAATGAATGAAAGAGAAAAATCGATAAAACTTTTCAAACTTTTCTGTTTTCCATTAAATATTTATTTAAATGTCTTATTAATTCAGTTCTTAAATAATCACTATTTGTTTCTAAAAACTTCAGCTAAAAATATATTAATATTTTTTTTATATAGTTATATGAAATTAAAGTGAGAGTTTGAAAACAAAAATTCCATTGAATTCTTTCTTTAAGTAAACATTCAGTTTTTGTAAGTCAACAGAATTTAGTCATAAAAGTCAACAGAATATTGAATATACTGTTGATTGTGTTCATGAAAGGAATCCATAAACTAAACTACTTATTTGGGCTTAATTTGATGATTCTTTATCCAACAAAATGTTATATAAATTCATTTCTAATCTGACATAACTCTCATTTAATTTCTTACTCTCTTTTTCCCTTCATTTCAATTATTTAAATTAAAATTAATTTTTTTATTTTTGGTTTTCTTTCTATTATTTGTAACAATAAATGATTGGTTGACTTGAAATCGTAGACAAATTGTTGGTTTGGCTCAAGATTTTGAATTACTTTCTTTTGACTTAACCTTTTATCAAAATAGATGAACAATGAATTTAATCTAAAAAAACTGACAGCTTTTAGAAAACTTTAAGAATATTTGGTTGTTTTTAAGGCCAACAATTACAGTATTTTCTTTTGAAGAGAAAAAACAGTCCATTTGTTTGCAATTCTTTTTCTTTCAATAACTACTTTATTATACTCTTAGAAAGGGATTGATTTTCAAAGAATAAGAAGAAAATATGATTTCAAATCAAAACATCATTAGTTCATCATATATTGTGTTAATAGAAGTGTTAATTGTAGTGAAGGTATATTTTTATGTTTGATGTTTGATATGGAAGACATGCAACGAATTGAAATTGATATGAGATGTGAGACAAACCACATCCAATTGTTTGCAATAGTGAGATGTGCTGAGGTTAGCCTCCATTAGTGATCTTCCGTTGTTGTATAGGCTGGCGATGAGGAGACCCAAAGAGAACATATCACTCATAGCACTGCAATTGGAGAAGGTTTGAACTTCAGGAGCGGTGAAATCCAAGTCCGGCTGAGCCATCTTTGGTAACTTTGATGTGAAGGGTTGACACGGAATCGGTGTCTGAAAATATGCATTATTTATATCAATATAATAAATATGTTATTAAATAATAAAATGGATATATTTTGAGGGAAACACTAGTTTTGTTAGTTTACTATCAAATAATTTATTTATCGATTGTTTTCAGATCTCAGGTTTACCTATAAATACATTTGTATTGCGATCACACTATATATGCATTAATTCCAGTGTTTGCTCTTTGAGTGTTTGTGCAGTCAGAGAATGCAACTGAAGGCTAATATAAACTTATTTGTTTCCATACTTTGGACAACAGATCCACTAACAGACAGGTATTTGAAGAGAGAAAGAGACACAGTTTTAAGTATTTAAACACTCAGTGCTGTTACAGTTACGTAGTGTCGACTCTTTTAGATTTAGTGCATAAAACACTAGTTCTATCATTAGATTATTCAACGAGTAATCCAAAGAATTTTTTGGTCTCATTTTTCTAAATCAAAAAAATTGAATTAACTTTAATTGAATGACAATTTTTTCTGTTTTGTTTCCGAAACTTTTAATGTCATTAAGATTTCTTAGTTCTCAATCAAATAATTATTATATTTGTTTTAATGAATTGTGCGGTTAAGTTGTTTTTAGTTCGAGATATTGATTTAAAAGAGCTAACAGAACACAGAGACCTAATATTAGTTCTTACAGTTGGCTATAATACAACTACGGTATACACTACTAGACTAGTAGTAACAGTACTTGTGCTCTATTTTATTCCATATAATTGTGAACAAATGGCGTACAATTTGTTAGGTTTAGAGACTCACAACTACTAAATGTTTCGCATATAATAATCATTTTCTATCGTTTTCACTATCTCTCAAAATATATATTATCATAAAAATTTACATTTAATTCTTTTTAAGAAAATTAATTAAAGTATTCAATCAAATGGTTTAATAAACTTTACTCTATTTTAAATTCTTTAATTCGCACAGAATTTGAAAACTTATTCTGAAAACTTAAAAATAGAAGAAAATTATAGTAAAAGCGATTTAATTCTTTACAAATAAAATAAATTTTTTTAAATTTATCTATTCTTATAAAATGAATACTTTTTAAGAATCGATTTATTTCTAAACCCAACGAAATTAATATCAGAACTGAATTCAATCGATTCCAATGTCATAAATATTGTGATTTGCATAACGAGTATAAATCAAAAAAATAAAAAATATTGTAGAATTTCTTTTTTCTTCTTTAATTCAAACTCTTGTCTAAACATTTATTTAATACAAGAGGTTGTGTTAGAGCTCTAAACCAAGAGTATTAGTATTTTTTGTGAAAATCGATACGCAAAACAAGCGAATGAGTTATGTGTAATCACAAGAATAACATCTAATAATATAACAACAGATGATTTGTGTCCAGAGTTGGGTTGGTTTGGCTTAATTTTCTTATATACAGTAGCTTAAGGCTATTATCATAAATTGATATCAATATTATTTTAAACACAATATTATTCTGAATTTATTATTTAATTATAATAAATCTTTAATTATTTAAAGAATTTGAACTCAAAATAAATTGATTTCATTTAATATCTCAAAGAATTCTTAAGTACATTATTATTGATTTGAAAGAAAATCGATTCTAATTTATATTTATTTTATAAAATAATAAAAATAACTTTTAAATCAATTCTTATAATAGAATATATCAAACAAATGAATGCAAATAAAGGCATATAAAGTGTGGAAATGTTTTTGACATAAGGTTTACTCCTTTTGAGACTATATTAAACTGATTTCTGATTCCATAATCTGTCAAAAGAAGAATCTTTTGAATAAAATGCTCTGTTTTTTACTTATAATGAATGCTAAAAATTGACTAAAGTTTAACTCCATGAATGTTGATATTTATGCCAATTTTCAGACATTTATCTTTAATTCGGATTTCTTTTCATCAATAAAATCATGCGAATGACATTCAAGAATACGAATACAACATATTATATATTTTACTAATATTTTTAATATTATACTATAAATATACTCAACTAAATACAGTATACACTAAATGAATATAATATAATTAATTATTTAAACAACAATTAAGTGATAAAATCAATCCGAATATCATTTTATTAATTTGTATATAAGAAAAAGTATAAAATTTATATACAGTCGTACTTCTAAAGTATTTATTAATGCAACATTGTGATGTTTTGTAAATTGACATTTTTCTCGGGTCATTCAGATCATTGACTTATTTTATGAATGATTTATATTTGAATTATACATTTGGTTTAAATTTTATTTAAATTTCAATGTTTTCAAAATGAAACGATTGAAAAGCTTCTCAATTAATTTATTTTATAAAATATTAGAGAAAAATAAATTCATAAGTTCTCTAATGAATTTATGGAGAATATAGCACTAGTAGTGTAGTTATATTTGTTAGTAGTACTCTACTAAAGAGAATATTATTCTATAGATAGGATATAAATAGCACACAGGATTACTACTGTACTATAACTTAGTATAGATACGAATATAGAATAGCGCACAGAATATTACTGTACAGTAGAGTACTTAATGTTATATTCATAAAATAGAAGCGATAAGAAAGACTTGACTATAATTATCGACAGTTTGTTAAAAATTTTAATCTTTATATATTAAATGCGTTTTGGTTACACTATAAATCAAAAAAGTTTTCATCAATTTCAAAAAATCAAAATATTCAAGATTGATCAAAAATAGTGATCTCATATTTGAATCGGAAACTTAAGACTAAGAGATTATTATTTAAAACAATATAGCAATAGTAAAAGAAGAAAATACACATGTTATTTAATATCTTCTATTATACTGTAATGCGTACAACACATTATTGCTCTCATTTTAGTGCTAAATAAAATGCTAGATAGGTCAATTTTATAATTTAAAGTTGTTTATGAGAGTCTTTAATTATGATGAACAGTACAAAAAGTGAATAATGAAAAGAGAAATTAATCAAATATTCAACATTTTTAAAAATCATCGTTTATCAATATATAAGAATGAATTATTCCATTTCATACATTTTGAAGAAAGATTTATGTTTACAAAAGATTAAAATTACTATAGTTTATAAAGTTTATTCAATTAAGATCTTACGTATAAAAAAGTTGATGTATATGACTGTATATATTATACTATAATAAAGCAACCTATTTTTTTATTTAGTTTTATTTTGATCCGCATTAAAATTGGCCTTGTTAGCTTAGAATATGAGAGTTTTTATAAATTATAATATGGTGAAGAAGGATGAGCTTCAAATATAGAGTATATGCATGTTCACAATATACTGCTTTTAACTAATTAATTTTTGAACAATAATAGTTACTTTGGTTTTCTAGATATTAAAAAATCGAATTGATTTGATATCAATTTTTATGCATAAATGATTCAGAGATTCAAATGAAAGATGAATTCCAATAATTAGGATATATTTGTTTATTTTTTCAGATTTCAAATAAAAGCCATTCCGATTCATTAAATAGCCCATTCCTATATCCTTAACGATAGCTATTCCTAATCTAAGAGTTTGCAAAGATATTGGTTGTTATCAGTCTTTGTGATAAAACATGATTTGAATATTAATGAATAAAAATTAATTTTCAAGTTTTATATTAAAGGCTTTGTAAAATAATATATTTATAATATTCAAAATAAACATAATTTCAATTAAGTTTGTAATCGAATTTCCATAATTCAAGTTTTCCAAGATTCAATGTATGAATAATATTAATAGAAAATGAAATTTAATTCTAAGTTTGATATTCTTGTATTTTATAAGTAATATTAATTCGGAATATAGATTGAGAATATGATTATTTAATCCTATTTTTTCAACAAAAAAGATATAAAATTACATTTTGATTGACATTATATTTATTGCTATAATTCATTTTCTCTTTTGTTCTAACAATAAGATAATTATCTTATGATTGCTTCAGATCTTCATGCCATCAATTATGCCATTAATAATAGGTCAGAAGATTTTCCACAAACAAAGCTGTTTTTATAAAATTTGCCAATTTGCTGTTTACTATTCTCATTGTTTCAAATTCATTAATACTTTATCTGATTTTAATGAAAAAATCACTTGTCTTCCATTGTCTACCACATCACTACTAGGTTATTTTTAATTCATCAATAAAGACACACATGCGAAAATAATGAGAAATAATCTAAAATGCTGAATAGATTCCATTTTTTAATTAAAATTTCAAAAATAGTTGAATTTCATAAATTATCTATGATTTAACAGAAGACAGAGAAATGGTAAATCTATGAGTAATCCGGGTCAATATTAAAAGGAATTGTTTTACACTGTTTTAATAATTCTCATTTAAAATATACAGCTTTATAGAGTACTTTACTTTACCTGAAGATAAAATCAAACAATCATTTAGTTCTGTATATTAAATGAAATTTATTTATTTTTAATTTATTTTATTCATAAACAATATACTAATAATTGAGATAAATAGGGATTATTTCGGAGAAATTTAATTAAATTATTCCATTGCCATAATTATTCAATTAATGATTTTGTGAATCAAACTTTTCTAATCTAATCAACAGTTCTTTTTTGAAATACAAAATATTTACGAAATTTTCTGGTTTTAATAAATTTAATTAAATGTTTAATATAATTATTATATACTTAATGGGAGACTAGATTTCTATTATTTGTCTAAATCTTATACAATATTTTTTAAAGTTTCACTCTTTTCTAAGTCATTGAGAAATGGATTAATAGAGTGTAGGGAACAGTAACTGTTACTGTAGAGTCTATTCTAGTCAAGGGAACAGTCTATTCTTCGCTGCCATTTATAGCAATTAAATCATTTATTAATCTCAAGTCGAATGTGAGAACTGATTGTTTGAATGCATTATATAATATTTCATTCTTCAGTTTGATTTTCAAAACAATTCAATAGTGAAAAGTCATTAAAATCCAAGAATTTGAACAATATTATATACCGTATATATATTTCTTTATTTCAATCATATTTAAAGCCAGTGTTTATACCTGTCATAAATGATAACACATTTCACACTTAATTTTAATTTAAGTGAAATTTACGAATCGATGATTTATTCAATCATTCTTATACACAAAGTATACGTTAATATTATATATCAGTTAAACCATTCAAACCATTCTCCCAGATCTAAACCCCATTAATATTTCAAATACTGAATTAATTTGATTAGTGGCCAAATAGTATTGTAGTTCTGTTATGTTAATGATAACGACTATTGATTTAATTCATAAATTATTTTATCAAAAGTTTTTCTGATGTAAAAACCATCAGATAATCACAATATCAATAATAGGGTCTAATTTGGTCAATATATATGTCATTGTTAGAAGAGTTAGTGCCGCCGGTCATTCTATAATCTAGAACTGCTCTTTTAAAGAGATGCGATAAAGCACTTAATTTTTTTATAAACTCCAATGACCAGAGGGTCAATACATTTTACGCTTTTGCCTTTAAAGAAATGGTGATATACAGTATATGACTGTTTGAAAGTTTGTTTTATATGACAAACACTAAAACAATACAATTTCGCTGCGATTCTCAAAAAATGCCTTTTATTGTGTTTGAAGAATATGCGAATGTCTTTAATCCTATTATTGTTGAGTCTCTGAGAATATTACAAATATTTTTGCTGATATCATGAAAATAAGTTACTTTTAAATTGTGGACAATATTTTTTTTTATTACAAATAGTGGAGTATTGCTGAAAAAACATCATCAGTTCAATAGGTTTTTATTATTTCCAATTGATTGAGTGAATTATATTCTATTCATTATTTATTTATACATATTCTCGTCTGTAGTTTATTGCTTCAGATAAATCATTGATTGCAACTGCCTTAAAATGTACAGTATAAATTCTTTTCAATAATGTAGTGCTTCGATTCCTCTTTTAAGGCTGTCAGCCTATTTATATAGACTTTTTTAATGTCCAATAGATAGTCAGTCAGTTATAGATTAATTTATACACAAATATTGTG
>JAQFXN010002885.1:0-11817 GCA_034693365.1 Liacarus xylariae
GTTGAAAAATTTTCTCTCAATTTATCACTTTTAATAAAAAAAACCGAAAACTTATGAATCTATTTATAAGAAATTTTAGAACAAAGTTCTAAATTATGTATAAAGCTGAGTGCACTATTAATAATTGGGAATTTAATATATATCGCACGCGTCTAACTGGAGAGAGTGGGGATCAAACAATAGATGCGTGCGTAGGGGGATATAACAAAAGAGACGCGTGCGAGCAGAGAGAGGAGGAAAAGTATTGTTTTTTATGCCACGTTTCATTCTATATACATTACTACTCATTTACAGTATATTAGAATAATGTACTGTATATACGATTAGAATATATTGATTGAAAATTCTGTGGTTTTTAGTTTATTTAATATTCTTTAATCAAATATCATGCAGAAATAGGCAGATTGTCAAATTCGTTAGGGATAAATAAATAAATGCATAAACAAATCAAATTGTTTTGTCACGTCCTTCTGGATTATGTTAACCGATAAATATTTATTCATTTTTCACAGCAGTCTAACCATTCACACACTGAGCTTCTCCAATAAACAGATCAATTATATATTTATTACAATATTCTCAGTCCATAAACAACTACCTATCTATGGCAGGGGTAACCAATGAGGGTATAGCCTAAATTCCCTCCTGAGTTCAATATTTTGCAAAACAACCCCCCTTACTTTTACCTTACTAAAGTAACCAAAACTGTGTATTTTTCAAATTTTTAAAAAAGTAAACCCCCTGACGTTTTTTGACAAAATTTTCTCAAAATACCCCCTCTATACCTCCTGACTCGGCCGACACTGGCAACTCCTGCTCTATGGAGACCTCGTTGATTTTTAAAAACATATATTGTACACAAATAATATATAAATTTAGAGTTTTTCGTACGAAAGCACTAAATAATTATTATTGAAACTTTTATGCTGAAACTTATGTAAAGTGGAGGAATTAAAAATAGAGACTAGTGTTGGAAAATATACTTGTAGATTATATTTATCAAATAATTATATGTAATTAAAATTTAAAAAATAGATTATATTGAAATAATGGAAATAAGGAAGTAATAAAATTTAAATGAATGTTTAAAAGTTTTTTTGTATACGTAATAAACAAATGAAATAGAGGTAAAACAAGTTTATTGAGTGGTTTTAATACAACTGCACTGCAAATTATTGAAATGTTACTAATTTGCAATGAATTTTGGGGTGGGGTTTAATGAATTTTGAAAAATCTGACATTACCAAATTTGCCAATAAATCAAATTTTCAATAATTTCTAAATTAAAAACGATAAGAGAAAGACATCTGGTTCCAAATGGAATAATGGGTCATTTTATGACCTCTTTAAAATGAGATTGAGCAAACTAGAAAATTCGAGCTCCACATATCCTCTTTCTTGAATTTTGTAATCAATTCAGTAACACTCGGATCACTTCTAGTTCCGCCGTTTTTAAATTCCACAGAAATCCTTAATATTTGCATAAATTTCAATCTTAAGAGATTCAGAGTTTTCCTGTGAGAATGCGAAGAGGGGTCGATCAATAATACACCCCCGTGTGATTTTGGCAAGACAATTTGATTCACATTTTTCCAAATCACTTAATTTTTCAAAATATAATTCACCAAATAAGGTGTTGAAAGACAGAACCGGGTCCATTTAGTTAAATAAATTCAAGAAGTAATAAATAAGTTTTGGCCGCATTTATAACGTATTGATAGAATTCAAAGTTATTCATTGGAAACAAATCGTGACAATAGAAACCAATTGCAGGTTCGGACAATTTCTCAATGAATGACAATATTTTAAATTGATCATTTATTGAAAAGTTATTTTTGACTGAAATGGAGACAACTGTGTTATATGAAGAGTGGGCAGCTCTGGTAATTAAAGTGCTCATATAAGTGGTCTGATTTAGCCCTATTGTGCACATAATGAATGTGAATGTAATACTAATTTTTGCATAATTTGTAGTTTTATTTGACTGAATCAGATAGAGTGACGCCTCTATAGCTGGCATTCCGACCAAATATGTGGCCAAAAGTATATGTTTAAAGAATTTATTCAACTCTTCAGTGAGTTTTGATATGAAATTGTGTTCATTAATCGCTTCCATTAATAGACTCCGGGAGTAATGTTTCGAAATCGACTCGATTTTATCATTAATTTCGTTAAATTTATAATTTAAATAAAGAGCCGATAAATAATAGGCAATACATAGCCATAGAAAAAGCGCAAACATATAAATGAACCAAATTAGGGTCACTAATGACCAAAGCATAACATTGATTAACGAATAATTAGATTCCGGGTCTAAATATGCCACTGAAGTACAGCTCATAACGAATATAAAATCAACAAGAACCAACGAATAAAAAGATTGTTTCATGAAATAATCTGTGATTAGATTTAATCTTCGGTTAAATTTTCTGCCATTCATTAAATTTAATTCAAATTCATTTGAATTATTCTTTAGTTGATTTAGAAATTCAAATAAATTCAATTTATTTGAAAGTTCCTGATAACTGAAAACAAGATTGACATAAATGACACCACACGTGGAGAAACTGAACATAAGGGAGATCTGAGACGAGTTTCCTAAGAAATATGTGAAATCAATTGTTAATAATCTGATCCATTGCTTATCGCAGACACCATTGACGAAGAATTTTAATATATTTAAAGTTAATATTAATTTCATTATTATTCCTAAAATTATTCTTATTTTGTCTTTATTTCCGTCCAAATAATCATTGAATGACAACGAATTCATTACATAATAATCTTTAAGAAATGTTTCGATTTTAAAAATGTAGCTTTTGGTTACATTAGTTCTGAAGAATTGTTTAGATTTCATAAAATTTATATAATTATTAAGCTTTTGCTTAATTCTAATAATAATTGATATGTTATTTATTTTATACATTTTAGTAATTTTGAGAATAAATTTTAAAATTAATACTAAAGAACTCTCTCTCTCTGTTAAGAAAAAATCTAAATGCTAATATTTGCATTGGAGTTGCGTACACTAGGTCTAGGTTTTACGTTCTATAGATAATTAATGAAATATTCCGAAAATAAACAATAAATATTTATTTTTTATAAAAGAATCAATAGTTTATATTTTCAATATTATTTTCCAGTTCTTACTTGTAAGAAATATTAAAGTAAAGCAAATGCAATTTTTTAGCATAAGAAATAATAAAGGATTTGATTAATGTTTAATTCTCGTGATATTTAATTTCACAACTAAATAATTATAATTTATATTTTTATGATATTAAAATTTCAAATATGATTATTTTTCTTTGAAATTTTCAACATGTTTACAGACAATAATATAAATCTA
The DNA here is from genome assembly GCA_034693365.1 of Liacarus xylariae. Classification (NCBI taxonomy): domain Eukaryota; kingdom Metazoa; phylum Arthropoda; class Arachnida; order Sarcoptiformes; family Liacaridae; genus Liacarus; species Liacarus xylariae. Next base: position 3,350 of record JAQFXN010002885.1, read on the forward strand.
CGATTTTTTATTTCTGCCCATGGAGGAAAGCCTTCACTGCTTTGTCCATATATTGATCACTAATAACGTTTTTAATTGAATAGATATTTAATAAATTGTTTTGATTTTAATTTCATTAAATTTTTAGTACATTAATAATGAGTTAATTCCCCGAAATTGCCAATCACTTCATTATACCTATTATTCATTGATAAAAACCAAATGTCTTATTAAATCTGATTTTTATCAGTTAGAGCTCATTTTTGGCAAATGATTGAAATTAATAAATCGGTTTTACGAGTTTTAATTGATTTACACATCCTTTTCAGAGTACTGAACAGATTTTTATTCAGAATTATTCATATTATAAAATTTTTATTTGTTTTTATATTTAATTTGTTGTTAATTAATAATAACGTTTCAATAGTCATCATTTTATCAGTTATAAGCAGTGATAGTGAAATATAGAAATATTTCAAAATAAACTAGTGCGACCCCTCGGTTAGTGTTCATCCCCGTACTCCTTAACCCATAAATACAATTGAATTTAAATAATAAATGGTATCATAGGGTGCTTTTGCAAATAAAATCGTCAGAAAAATTATTCTGTAAGGAGTATATTTGGAAATGCCATCCGGTTTAGAACAGGAGGAATAGCCATCAACTTGAAAAATTTTATTCAGTCTATCTTAGATTACTCGAAAACTACCACTTGCTCGAAAACTGATATATTTAATAAATTCTAATTTTTACAACCAATCACTAAGAATTATAGAGTTATTTAGCATTATTTTAATATATATATTGTTGCCGTTCTCGAACAAAAGTTTCAAATTTTAAAAAATTTCAACTGGATAACTAAACTATTGTTGTCAACAATGTTTTTTGTTCAACAATAGGGCGTGACATATCAGGCAGGCAAGCAGGCAGGCATACAGTCAGTTACATCATTCTCTTAAAAGTATAGATTCAAAATTATCTTGCTTATCTAAATATTTAAAAAATTTTTAATTTAAAATTAATTAAAATTTGATATTTTATATTTTTTGGATTAAATGGTAAAAATTCATTGTTACAGATTATATTAGCTAGTGAACTTATTGATATTTGGGAGATTGCTCAGACTCTGCAAATACATTTTGCTTAATAATCAATCATTGCTAATAGTGTATTATTCGAACATTACTCTTGGACAATATGAGGATTTACAAGTACAGCCGGCATTACATGGGCAGAAATGAAAAATCGTATAAATGAATTGGTGATGATATGATTCTTAATTTTTTAGAAACTCTGAAAACAAGTAAAAGGTTTTAAGCAAGTGCGCCGTCATTTTTGTTCAGGTTGATATTTTTCAGGCTGATTTTAATCAGGCTTCAGGGCTAACATATAACCTAGGAATAAATTTCAATACAAACATTAATTATAATATTTGCATGAATGATATTATTTATTAAAAATATATTTTTAAAATATATTTTATTTTAACATTTAGTTTTAAGTTTAATAATATTCATTTGCATGGCTTTCAAAAGATGGTCCTAAGGGACTGGAACAATACATGGCACTGTGCATTAAAGTACTATATGTTTGAAATAAAACTACTCATGTATTGGAATAAAGCAATGAAATAAGACATGGATATCTTGATATTGTGAATCTCGAACTTATATCCACCTGCTTCACTCAGGTTATCTGGATATGAAATATTGTTTGCACTGCTCGTTACGAAAGGGGGGTTTTTGTCATCCGACTGTTGAATCCCCTGATAATTTGTTAGAATAAATAGCTAATCTCAATGAATAGAGTGCAAGTCTATGATTTTGCAGTATATCTGATTACATTATTTTATTGATTTCATGCCGAATGAAGAGTTTTGTATTGAGTGAATGAATATCTGGGCATCAATTTTGTCATTTCGATGGAATAGGATTTTGATGGAAAAGATTATAATAATATTAGACTATTAACTGAGTTAATAATATTAGCTGTTTTATTTTATATTTATTTTGTAAAAATGATCACATTATCAATTATATAGTTTGGCAAATAAAACAAATGATTGATTAAATATCTGGAAATATAACCATCAATTGGTTGATAACACTTCAATGGCTTTGGACTTATAAGAGCGTGAATTATATTATTGACCACAAGATTAATGTCTTTGCCGTAAGTGTATTCCAAAAGATGCATGTTCTTATATGTTAAATCAAAATACTCTTGACCATATGTCTTCTTTGTTTGTTCGTCTGTATTATTCCATTGATATTTATAGTACTTATTCCTGCAATCGGTAATAAACGGTGTTTTAAAGAATGCCGGCTCTACTGAACTGACACTAATTCCTTGATTAGAATATGTTCGACGCAATGCATCTGTGAATGAAATGATGGCATGTTTGCTCATTGCATAATGAGATAACCCCTGTGGTGAAAAACGTCCAAGCACACTGGATATATTGATTACTCGTCCTATAAATAAAAATTGTAGTTATGGCCAAGTTTTCTGAATTTAACCCATCATTATTTGAACTTTTTATTTAAGATTATCACTTAGAATGAACAAGCTCAGTTGAATTATTCAGACTAAGATGACTTTTTGAACGTCTGTATTCCCTTTCAAATATCTTGTATATTATTTTTGTAAATATAGGTCTCAAAATTCGGACAAGAATTAGCAGAAGAATTCATATACTGTAGGTTTGGTTATTTGTGTCAAATTTCTATAAAATTAATTTTTTCAACATCTCTTTAATAATTTAATTGTTGACCTATAGAACATTTAAAGATAATATTTGGGTTTGAATCGACTTATCAAATGAATACTTTATCGATTATATGATATAAAATTTTTTGCTGGATTATAGACACCATACATGAGCGAAAGAAGAGCATACAGGCTATAAATCATAGACTACAGGCTACAGCCATAGAGTTTAATGTTAATTTGCTTCTACGTGTGCTCTTCTGTCGCTCATACGTATACTAAAATATTTAAGGCATGTATACTAAAAATTTAGAAAAATCAAAATTTAAATTTCTCATATGATATAAAAATCAAATTCAAAATCAGTCTTGTGCAGGTAGTTTAGTTGTAATAATTGCATTCGATTAGTTAGTTTCGCTAAATTGCCTCAAATCCTTTTACAGTGCGTTCAATTAATTACTGCACTTACTTCATAACGTAATTTCAGTACGGCTACTATTTTCAATGTTATGAAATCGTTGGGTCCCTGAAAATAGTAGCCGTACTGAAATTACGTTACGAAGTAAGTGCCCTAATTAATTGAATCTACTCTAATGACCGAAAGAGTGCGTTCGCCGGTGCAAACTGCTAAGATGAGGTTTCTAAGAAAGGTGGCTGGAGTTAGAAGGCTCGAAAGAGTCAGAAGCTCAGCCATTAGGGAATCTCTAAACATCGAGTCGCTATTTCTCAAGATCGAGAAATCACAGTTGCGATGGTTCGGACATATGGTGAAAATGCCTACAAAGAAGAGTCGCGAAGAGTCTATTTGTCTCAGTCTTTCGGCTATAGACCGAGAGGGAGACCCAAGAAAACGTGGCGATTGCACAGAGAAGAGTTGTGCGATCGAACGGGTTTATCTCAGGCCGGAATCCTGAATTGGATGGCAGATAGGATTCAATGGAGGTTCATGATTGCTGAACTTCAACCCTGACCCGAAAGGATAAGGGGTCACGAATATGAATGAATGAACATTATTCCTTTACATTTTTCATATTGTGTCAAATTTGTACACCACTTCCATAGCATATTTAGAAAATTGTAATTATAAATCACAATGATCAAGATAATTGTTGATCACAAACAGTGGTAATTTGGACAGTTTCGGAAATAAACTGTTCCCTTCATCATCAATAAGTGGCACTCAGTCTTTGAATTATGACTGAAGAGTGAACTTATTTATATAACTTTAACTTCGAGAGGAAGTGATGTGAGAGACAGTAATTTAATCATTTAGTTTTTCAGAAACTAATTGCAACTGATTATAGTTAAAATATTATTCCCAATGAATTAATTTACTTAATAGAAATATTTTTAAATATTTTTCCATATGTTTTTCTTAACTGAAAAATAAAATGATCAAATTACTGTCTCTCAAACCAATTCCTCACGAATGTAGGGTATATTCATTTCCTTTAATATGTGATCAATCCTACTCCTAATTTATTAGTCCTTCTTTTCCTTCAGGGTATTAAAAATTGTATTCACTTTTTACCTTCGATTTCGAAAAAAAGGAGAATATAGATTGGTTTTCCCCTCTCTTTCTGTAAGAATCTTTAGGAAAATTTAATTTTTAAAATATTAAAACTTCTTTTCTTAACTAATTTACTTCTAATGATTAAAATTTTACTTCTAGTTATTACTATCTTTAATAATGTTTAAATTTTAAAGATATTTTTGTAATAAAGGAAAGTAAATGACTGTTAATGAATGCATTAATTGTGACTTTATTGTCAATATATCTTAAAATATGATATAACAAGTTATTTGTTTAGTTGATTAAAATTGATTGATTTGGCCGTAGAATAAGATCAATCCATTTGTGGTGTCCCGAATGAAATATAGGAATGGATGGTCTGCTTTGAAGGGAATAGGAGGCAGAGGACGAATAAAACCTGATTTGGTAATGGTTCCAATGCCAGTGACCGCCGCCGCTTCCGTACCGTTTTCGTCGATAGCAATGTATACTTTGTGTTTGATTTCAGAAACTATATGTTTGTCGTCACTAATGAGTGAAAAGTCTGCTTCAGATGTCAGTGCATTAGGCTTTGGGTTAATGTCTTTCAATAAATCGTATGTCTTTTCGACTTTAAATTTCGGTAAATTTATATTCAAATAAGTTTTTTTCGACGATTTTAAAGTTTTGTCAAAATTTATTGCATTTATTCTGTCTTTCAATGACTGCAAACCATTTCTCTGTTTCGGCAAAACTATAACAAAACTCATGTCTTCGCCTAAATATTTTATTTCCAATACTTGTGAATCTAATTCTTTGGAATCGACATAACTATGATCTCCAAATTGTCTCATTGAGTCAACTTTAATCACATCCACTCCATTGCTATAGAAATCTAGTTTGTCGTCGTTTTCCGAATAGAACTTCTTCACCCAATTTCCTAATGAAGTGAATTAATATTTAAGTAAATTCAATGAAATTATGATATGAGAGAGGGTTTAATATTTATCTGAACTACAAAAGCCTAGAATCTCGATTTGACCATGACAGGGGGAGGGGAGGGTATTTGTCGTTTTGGCCAAAAGATTAGGGGTATCTGTCTATTGAGGTAATGTAAAAAAATGTTGTCAGAGAAGTATTATGGACTGTACCCCAGCCCATTCTGGGTATCCGTAAATCTCAATAATAATAAAATTATAATCAATAAAAAACTGTTTTCAGGTTCTCATCGGTGATAACCAAAGTTCGAATATAACACTAATATTTTAGATCAAATGAAGACTTTGTTAATCTGCAAAAGGTTTAGAAAATTGAAGAAACCTTTAAAATATATTGCATTTATAATGAGAAGAGCAGTATCCGGGCCTATTTTATCGAATAATTTGTCGATTTTATTATTAGTTTTATTCCGAATCCATTCGTTAACTCTTTCCGTCTCTTCAATTGGATTATTCTTGAAATCACCCGTTTGTATGTCTGCGCTGTAATACTTTCGCACATTCTTTGAGAACTCATCCAAAAGTGTGATTCCCTTATCGTTAATCACTTTATTCGCAATATTCAACTGATATTTAGAATTTTCTATAATTAAGATAATTTATTACAGGGGCTCCAATATACATAACTTATGTTCATTTGAATCAGCCAGGGTGCCTTACATATACTATGGTTCACATTATAAACAATTTAACTATAAATTATTTACATTTATGCTAAACTTGAATTTTGAATAAATATTTTTAACTTGTTATTAGTTATTGAGAAGAGTTATAGAAATCTATATTAAAATATTATTATATCAGTATATTTCCAATTAAAACTAATCTTTTCTAAAAATAATTTATTACAGAGTATCTCAGTCTCTAAGGTCGACTGAGACTGAGGGTATAACAGATTGCCTTGGGTAGTTTGCTAAAATAACAAAATATAAAAAATGCAAAAGGAGAGTGAAGTAAAGGTACAAAAAATACCATTGTCTATTTCAGGGTATTTTGAAAAATCTTCGAAACAGGGGATTTGGCTATACCCCTTTGCTATTTCTATTACTTCGTTAATACTTATTATATATCAAAAATCAAGTGTGAATTCAAAAAGAGTGAAAGCGAAGGCATAGGTCTCCGCAGATTCATTTGAAGTGGAAATACATTAATTAAATGATTATATTTAAGATTTACTATTGTTTTGATATTTTTGTGTAATTAATTCAAATCCACTATTAATAGAGTTTTCATCCAATTCTTTAAATTCCAAAAACTCTTTCATATCTTCCAGTGTTTTATCATTTGCGCCATTCATTAAAATACCTAAAATATAAAAATTAATTATTTTTATTTATTAAACATAGACTTAACTGAAGGCCGAGAGTATAGAAATCGGAGACATTATGTCGTTTTCATTCTTTGATAACATATTAAATATTTTGAACGAGAATTCATTGTTTGCTTTTGAAATCACTTCTTCGGCATTTGTTGTCAATAATGGATTTGGAATAATTGCAGTTAATATAAATATTATAAATATTATATTGCTCATTTTTATGAAAATTTTTTGAATTAGCAAAATTTTAATATTGTTATTAAACTGAATTATTTTATAATTAATATTTTAGTAATTCATATATTAAGGATTAATTAAATAATTATTATTATTTCATAAATATTCACCATTTTTACATAAACTATATTTTAAATATCGAATTACAATTACAGTGTAGTGTAGTCTACGATAAATCAATTTCAAGTAGTGCTTGCATTCTATATATTGAACCCACATCTAAATTTTTGTAGAAATAACCATGTTTTTCTTTATTACGTAACATTAATAGTTATATTTTTAGATCATGAAAATGTTGTAAATCATAATTATTTTGAATTCTATAGCAAATATTGAAACATGTTTCAAAATTAGCTTTACACTATTTCCATTCAAAAATATCTTTTATTGACAAAACAAACAGTTGCAGTAAATCAGAAATATTCATTTTTGTCAGTGACAGTTAAGATCTGAAATATTAACTGCAATCTTTTACAGGCCTATACTTTCAGTTGCAGCTTCAGTTGTACTTCACAGCTTGGACCCCCCCCTTTGCAAATAAAAATTTACAGTTTTTACCTCTGCTTTCGAAGAAAAGGAGAATTTAAATTCGTTTATCACTACCATTGCCACTAAGTTGATAAGTTAAAGTATTTTTTCGATTTCATAATTTTTATTGAAACAAAATCTATCTCGAATACAAATAGTATTTTTGAATTCTATGACCTTGTTATTTGTGTCATGTTGGATCACACATTGTAGGAATTTTTATACTGCGAATTTGTTTGCCAATGTTGCATTCTTCTATTTGGGTTGTGATTAAGGTTGCAAAATTTCATGAAATTTAAAAATGAGTGAAAGCTTCAGTGAAACTTTCACATTTTAGTGAAATATTCGAATGCTATTTGATGTCAATGTTTACTGGAATAAACTGATTTTTAATAAAATCAATCATAAATTCAAGACCACAAAATTATCTTTCACATAATAAAGAACTGAATTCTTTTTTATTTTTAAAAAACTCAAGAATAAACTTGATTTAAACAAAAATTTTAAAAGAATGTCTAAGAAAACTATTTTTCTGATTGTGATTTTGACTATAGCCTTAATTTTAATTATAAGTTCTCTGTATTCACAAATTAGGCGAACGCTCATATTTTCATTCTTGTAAGTGATCTCGTGCAAGAATGCAAATCTATTAGCCAGATTTTTGACACTCTTTAGTAATAATGAAAACATGATCGTGACTTAAATCTATTGATTTAGAAATGAATTATTATAACATAGAATAGTTAAACATATAAACAAAGAACTATTCAAAGAAATATGGAATGATAATGAATAAGTCATTAAAATATTTATCATAATCAGGTGGTAATCATTTATCCCTTCATATAAAATACAGATTACTCACACTTAAATTAAGGTTGGAATTTTGTTTCTTAAAATTGTTTTTATAAATATATTTAATTGTATAAAAATTTCTAAATCAATAGATTTAATTCACGATCACATTTTCATTATTACTGATCAGTCCGTCCAATAATGATTCTTCATACGGGCTTTTTATTCCGCAGTTTAATCATGTTATTTTGAATCTGCGACAACCCTGATTCACTTTATATAATGATATATGTAACTGTCTTCCAAACAGTGATGTTATATAGGGGGTTTAATCAGATAAGAGATTGAAACTGAATCACATTTACTAATACAAACTCTATTGAACTCCATTGAAATCTATAGAGTTTGTATT
>JAQFXN010002886.1:0-11811 GCA_034693365.1 Liacarus xylariae
ACTTCGGTTTTGTATTAAGACTGAGTAACACTATTGTTGATAAAGGGAACAGGCTGTTTCCCGAAACCTCCAAAATACTGCTGTTCGCAGTCAACTATTATCTGTGAGTTATGCAGACACTTTTATAGGAACAATTTTAAATTCCATATACGTATTGAATGAAAATTGCTTGTTTAATCAATCTCTTTATATTTTATACAGTTGCAATAGTTGAAAGTCATTTTAAACAGAACATGAAAAATCACTTGTAAAAAGTATTTTATCGGAATATATTATTAAACTAATCAATTACTAATTTTCCTTTCCAACAAGTGATGGATAGAGGGAAGAATAAAAAAACAGAGTCTATTTTAATTTGGTAAATCCAATAAGATATTCTGGCCTATGAGTTCAAATATTTTGCCAAATTTAGGTCAGAACCTATAAGGGAGAATATTTCAAATTCATGTAGAATTTAATCTAAACTGACCTAATCTAACAGAATTTCGATTAATCCTTCAAGAATTTAATATAATTTGAAGGAATATAGGCAAATTATAGTGATATTCGTAAGAATTTAACAGAATTTGACAATATTTAGCAAAAAGATATTTTATTTTTCCATAAATTAGCCGAATATAATTAAAAACTGCTACATAGAAGTCCTCACTGGAATGGGAACATATGAAATTATTATGGCATTGAATAAGAATCTATGAAAATTTATGGTGTTTCAAGTCTAATAAATTAATAGGATCAAATTACAATATTTACATATCTAACGAATATTTTAATTGACTTAATAAATATTCTATTTATTCAGTTTTAAATAATTTATTAGAGAATATATTCATGTTTTTTATATATTTAATTTAAATATATTTTATGATTAAATAATGTTATATATAATAATAAGATTTTAAATATAATATTACATGATTTAATTAATTATTAATTATATTTTAAAATGATATGTAATATGAGTTTTAAACAATTCATTACAAATGTAATGAATTACAGTATAACCAGAATATTTGAAATTGTTAATTTTGAAAAAAGATAATTAATACAGACCATAATTTTAATTGTTTAGATAAGTTATATGTTTTGTTAAGAATTTAATGACAAATTATATTAAAATAGATTGAGGCAGGTAATTAATTAAAGTTAAGAAATTGAATATTCAGTTTATACTGTAATCCACTGTATCAATACAATGTTTACGTAGTGAAAAAGGAATTTCTTTTAGGATTCATTCTGGGTCTGACTCATTAAATTAAGAACACTATTCATATAAAATTCTAATTGTCTTATTTTTTTACATATTGGTAGGGATAAAATACTGAATTTATCAAGCTTGTATTTTAAATTAATTGGCTCATTTTTTAGTATCTAGCTCAATTTTTGTACATATATTTGTCAGGAACTAGTTGTTTCTAACAAGATAGTCTCAAACTTATTAATATAGGTTTATTTTATAGCTATTTAGCTATTAATTTCAATTATCTCCTTTACGTCTCATTAACTATGTCTTATAAAAATGAACCCTTTTTTTATATAAGTAAAGTGTAACAAACTACCTTGCACTTTAATCACGAAAGAATTTTCATAAACATAATGCTGCAATAATTGAATAATAAGTTTACGAATTAATACAACTTAAAGTACACTAAAATCTATTGTTAAAGTGAAATGAAGTTTAATTAAGTGAACTAAATTGCATTTTACCCTTAATCCTTTAATAACTACGTGAAATGACTTAGATTTTTTTGATATTAGAACCGGTTCATTTATCACTACAAGCACTATTGACAAAAGCTAATTTGATTTTATAGAAATCATTGTATTATATATATGCTTGATAAATCAGGGATGTGGAAGATGCAAAACTACATGGAAATTTTCTTTCGGCAAGAGCTTATGATGCTAATGGAAAGTAAAATTGCGGATTTCATCAATTGTTGGCTAAGGGGCGGGGGGAGGGGCATATGGCATTGTTTATAAAAAGTTTCTTTTTGACTAAACTATTTAGGAAACATGCTTTTTAACGCTCAAAATTAATATTAGTTTGTAATATACAACTAATTAAAAACAGGCTAACTTTACGAAAAAAAAGTGTTTAATTTATAGCTTGTTTATTATAAAACACATTTATATAATTGGAAAAACGTGCTAAAAACGAGTTTTTATTTTTTTTTTGACTTATAAAGTGCTGAAACATCACTAATTGAAAAAAATGTTTTTTGTTTTATAACAAGACCTGTCTATATAGTTTGGAGATTTTTCAAATTTAAGCGGATTATTTGGTTAACTATATTTTCACTTGAAGCTATTTATAATTAATTTTAGAAAGTATTTTGGGACGAGTCCTTCCGCTCCGTTTATTAAAAATATTTTAATAATATTTCTCGCGGATTGCCTATAGGCTGACCTGACAAAAGGTGGTATTCCAGACAATATCCCCCTCATATGCCTACATAATAAAGAATTAACTATCTATAGTTATTTAATGTTATCTAAATATTAATTGGTAGTTGAGTAGCTCAACTTATACTCAATGAATGTGTGGGGTAGCCATGGTAAGCAGGAACGTGCAGATTTATTGGTTAAGGTTATTCTGGAAATATTGTTTCTCTAAATGACAGTCTGGTTATTCTAACTTGATAATATATGCAAATCTAAAGAATGAGGAATGTAAAGATATGAAAAATTTACATCTTATCTTACAAGTCAGGTGGGCGCATTTTGCAAAAACTTCGAGTCAGATGTATATTTTAGGCTATATATCTCTTGGCTGGCACTAATGAAATTAATAATGCAGAATTATTAGTCAATTGTTTTCTTTGAGATTTATGGAAAACATGTACATTTATGACAGAAAAAATTATATAATTAATTATTTATAAAATTAATTAAACATCAATATTACAGCATGGTAGAACATTAAGAACAATCAAACTCTATTACACTATTTATAAATGAATATTAAGTTGAATTGACCAAAAATATAATATAGATCTTTTTAAAGTGAAGCGCTGTTGGAAATTGCTAAATTATTGCTAAAGTAAAGCCATAAAATATTAATTTGACAACATTAAAATATCGCGATCTCACAATTAAAAATCAATTATCTCTGTTTAAACTAAATTAGATAATATTAGCATTCTAGCCCTTAAATTATACAAGCAAACATGAATGAAATAAATTTAATCGAAATTACTGTAAATCTGTAATTCAAAATTATTATGAACATTTTATCCTGTACCTAAAATATTTATCATTTTGTACTAGTTTATACGTAATTGTTTTAAGTTACAGCAAAGTAATCTTTTAAAAGCAGCGAATTTAAAGAATTTAAAAATTCTGTATAATCTATTTTATTTTAATTGTTCTGAAATGAATAATGCTGCTATAATCTGCTAGTGTTTCTCTTAAAACTAGCAAGTACATACGTAGTTTACATTAAAATTACGCACGGCGGAGGTGTGTCATTGACGCACAGACATGTTCTCTTAGGTGTCGGCATTTAAGAGGACAGACAATCTTGTTGGAAATATATAGACAATCAATGATAAATTTTGATAAGTGTTTCCAGTGATAGCATAGAAACTATTCTAAAATGTTATCTATGTTTGAGTAGAGGCTCTCACTCTTGAAAAATATCAGATATAAATACACACACACATATATATATATATATATATAAGTAATAGAAATGCTGTTTCAGTATTGAGAAATCAAATATTTATTAAATATTAAATATTTATTTATATTGAACACTAACTACTGTATAGTAACAAAGTGTTTGTGTGCAGTAATTTCAATATAAGTGTACTTTTCAAACGGGAAAATGTTTGAGAATTTTAGCAAAATTTTTTCTACAACTTATGAACAGTTATTCGTTTGCAATAAGAATCTGACATAAATTTAGTGCAAAGAAAAAAGTTACAAAAAAACTTTTATATTTATTAAATTAATTATTTATTTTATATTCAGTTTTATTAAATAAAATTTCAAAAGTTTTCTTCTTATATAATAAGAATTAAAACAATTTGTTTTAAAAACTAAATAAAAAATTTTGAGCTATCATAAAAATAATTTAAAAAAAAACTCATATTCTCCATGATAATAATGACGTTTCCGCACGAAGAATCCCTGCTATTATCACCATTTCATCCGAAGTTCAAGAATAAACATCCGGTCCAGTCATTGGCCACAGACAATGTCGGGGCTAAAGATGTAGATAATTCAGAGAATTCATCCAAACAATCCAGTAATGAAGTCATCAAATCTGTTGAACAGAAGGAAACGACTCAAAGAAAAAGGTTTCCGGCGTTGGGTATTATAATGGCACTCATGTCCGTCCTGTGCTATTCGATTGGATCGGCGATTGTCAATCTGTTGCCAGAGCTACATTCCATCGAAATACTTGTAGTCAGGTATACAAATAAAATATACAATGCTCAAATCATAAAAATAATTATTAACAAATTAAGCAAGATGCATTTTATTAGAAAAGGAGCAATTACTTAAAAATAGGCTAAAAGCTGGTAAAAATAATTATTAATCTAAAAATAAAAATTCTGACGATATTTTATAAAATATTTTTTTTGAAAAATCTTCTCAAAATCTTTTAGGGGTAAATTATTTTCAACTAAATACAAAAAAAATTAAGCTTGTTAAAAACAATTGTATTTGATAATTAAGCTAACTAATCTTTATAATCAAGTTCAAAATTGTTTATAAGTATTTTTTAAAATATTTGTACAGAAAATTCAACAAAATATTTAAAACAAGTATTGGTTTTGAAAAGTTCTTTAAATACTCATTAATATACAGTAATTATAGCCTAACCATGACTTTTTAAGATAACTTAAATGGTCAATAAAATATAACTAATCAAAGTAGAGCCTAATACAATATTTATATAAAGCTTATTTCCTTGTGTAAATCAGGATACTCTATTTATTGCATAACCAATTCCTTTTATGGTTTTGACATCTTCTTATCTACCATGCTGTAATAGTAAATATAATATTCCTGAGCTTGTGCATGTTTAATCATCTACATGTGTATAAAAGTGAAACTTACAAGATGTTATTTTTGCCGACAGAAAATAATATAGAATCTTGTTGCTAATCTTATCACATGTTGAATATTTATGAATTAGTTAACAGTTTTAAAAATAAGAATGTTCACAGTTACAGTATATTGTTTAGATTTAAATTTTAACATTTATTGAATATGTACTTAGAATTGTGCATGTTGTAAGCATGTGAGATATGTGTTTTTTTTGGTAACTCGCACAATTAAAAAAACAGAGTAAATGTAGGGATTGATTGATTCAAGTCATTATATTTTTTTCTTAGCAACACACTATTAAATATAGAATTTTCTGTATCAGTTATTTTATTTTATCAATGTACATTCGACTACACACTCTCATGCTTTGTATTAGACATATATCTAGTCATTGATTTATATCTCACTTTCAGAGGAAACGTGAACATTTTATCTTTCCCTAAAACTTGCATTGGCAAGTTAATCTAAACCCTCTAATTGGAGATAAGTTCTCTTCAATTCTAATTTTTAAAGGTAGTGATAAATTAAAACATTTATGCTGCTATTTTTAAACTTATTTAGTATAAAATTATCTATTATTACAAGCTAATAATGATTTAATAAAAATTATTCATTTCCTCTTGCATAAAATACAAAATAATAAGAACGAATTTAATATTTTTTCAAGAATTTCATTTCAATTCTAACTGGCTTGATTACCCCTGACTATCCACAAGTGCATTGGATTCTAGACATTGAAAGTATAAGAATTTAGAAAAAAAAGTTTATAAAAAACAATTTATGATATGAAACAAAAACCTATTGAAGTGGAAAAATATTTTTAGTTCATCAACACATCAAACGTCTAGAGATAATTAATATTTTTGTCTCAACAGTAATGTTTGAAAATATTATCAAATTATGATACTCTGAAACACTTATGATAGATAAACCAATTGTTAAACGTTATCTAAATTTAGCTCTGATTATATTTAGTTTAAACACTTGAACACGAAATATAGAAGTGTATTTTTCTATTCAGGGAAAAACTGGTTTTTATTAACAATTAATATTTGACAAATATAATCCTTATAAATTTATCAAACAAATAGAGAAAAAAAGAATAATTGCCATTATTATTAGCTTTAATTGTAATCAATAGATAAGCTTGCTGAGATAACAATGATATAGACATGTAATGAGAAATCTTATTTATCAAATAATAAATTAATTATCATCTGGTCTAGTTGATTGTTTATGATAATTACTTGATCAACATGCCAGATTACATTTGTATTTTCACTACTAATTTCCAAGAATACTTATTACAAAAATTATGCAAGATCCATTTATTTGATTGTTAGAATCTTAGCTTGTTTCTTGTTTAAGAATCTATGAATATTTTTATATTGGAAAAAGTAACTAGCTATATGAAACTTCATCTAACTAGAGCGAAACCAAGGCTACATTAATTATTCAAATTTTCAAAAAATAAATTCCCGCGTACCTATTTACTCTATCCTATTCTTATTTAAAAAAACAGGGCATTATTTCAATTCATCACATTCTCCACTATAACAATCACAAATCAGTACAATATTATACCAGAGAAGGGGCATCGACTCGATTTGATCCTGCGATGTATTGCTGGTACAGTTACCTTGACTACAGTATTCGTGGCCTATCGTCTGATGCCATTGGCCGACGCGTCAACTATACAGTTCTCATCGCCAGTATTTGTGGCCATATTTGGTTACTTTATTCTTAAGGAAGCAATATCTTGGTTACAGGGCATTGCCGGCATACTAACTCTGGCCGGGGTTGTTGTCATAGCACAGCCCGAGTTTATATTCGGTGCACAGTCTGACACCATATATGATGAGCGCATGTTGGGTACAGTACTAGCTGTGGTCTCCTCACTGTCCGGTGCCTTATCTATGATAGCACTGCGCCGACTCAAGACAACTCCTGTGGCCGTTATAGTCATGTGGTTCTCGGGTCTGGTAATAGTGGTCGGACTTATTATGTTAATGGTGTTGAACGCACTGGTCTGGCCCCAGGGTTTATATACATGGGCTCTATTAGCCGCTGTAGGCCTGTGCGGAGTGGGTGACCAGTACTTTGTATCCATGGCTATGCGTTTTGAAAGCGCAGGTCCGGTGTCGGTCACCCGAACTCTGACTATTGTGATGACCTTTATATGGGAGGCATTACTGTTAGGACAGGCTATCGAATGGATGTCAGTAATCGGGGCTTCGATTATAACCTTCTGTATAGTAATGTTGGCAATGGATAAGTGGCGTAAAGAGAGTCCACAAACGTTCGACAATCTGTGCTTCTGTTGTGACACAAGCGATGACTACACGGATGAGACAACGAAACTGAAACTCGATTTCTCCGACAGTTTCGACGGTTTCTATGATAGCATTGACTATAAAAAGCAAAGCAATAATCAAATATATTTCAATCAATTCATTCTCATTGACGGCACTAATAATGAACAACAGAGTAATGATTTAGAAAATAATAAGTAAATACAGTTTGAAATATAACCTTTGTTACAATTCACAATATGAATATTTTTAAATAAGCAAAACACATGACCAGGGATATCAAAATTCAAATTATATAACTAATCCTTTATATATTTTGTAAATAATTGTAAATTATACACTGGACATTAGTACACTTATCAAGTTATATTTGTCTAATTCATAGAATATTAACAATAATCACATCAAGGGGTAATTTTAGTCCATATTAAAATACTACCGGGGAATAATAAATAAGATAAACATTAATTTTATTATTTAATATTTTACATATTAATTTTTAAAAAAATTATTTTGTAGTTTTAAATATGTCTTTCTATACTTTTATAAAGTAATATATTTCATGTAAAATATCGAGGAAATTTTATAATTACAAATAATTAATGTGTAAATTTTTTTTATGAATTTTAACTTGATAACAAAAAAATGTTAAATTTATTCAAGTCATATTATTTTGTAATTTTAAGATTAAAACTTTTATAATTAACAGTACTGGCAGACAATTAATAGAATTTATTTAATATTGTGTTAAGAATCAGACCAATAAATAGATAATAAAATCTAAACTGGAAGACCATTCAGCAATTTAGCAGCACTATATTTTATTTAACCCGATATAATACTTAATAGTGTACTGATAATAGCCTCAAAATCATAGGATGAGTTCAAGGATAGGGATAGGCCTCAATATCTGTGACATTTTGGTTCTTATCAGTACCCTATACACCCCCCCTGATTTTGAGTTCATTTTCCATCCCTACAGTTAAAGGTATAGAAAATTAATATTGCTTAAAGTTTAGTGTCGGGTTTTCATAAAAAATTAATTGATTTATAATTACTTTGAAATCATAAATATCCAGAAATTTAAATATAGTTATGGGTGATTTCTGTTTTGTCCGAAAACACTAAGAAATCAATCCAAAATTATTGTTATATTCAATTAGACGTAATAATAGACCATTAATGCCAAAAAGTAATGAGATATTGAAAAAAATATTGATTTTATAGCCTCTTATACAATACTATGTTTATGAACTTATGAACTAATAATTTCCAATAAAACTAATTCTCAAATTAGGTTAAACTCTAATAATAAATAACAACAAAGTTTTCTAATAAGTTTTCTACTTTTATACTAATATTTTTTTATACATTTCAAAGTTTATTTTATTTGAATAAAACTTTTTTTTAACAACAGCTGTCTATATAGTTTGAAGTTTTTTCAGATTTGAGCGGTTTATTTGGTTAACAATATTTTAATTTCAAGTTATTCATAAACAATTAATTAGATTTCTATTAGGCATTATATGAATCTAGTAATTACAACAACCCCTCTATATTTATAGGTATAGCTATAGTTTAGGTATTATTAAATAGTATTATAATAATAGGAAGATATATATTTGACTTGGACAAGGCACTATTGTTTCGGAGGACTTCTTGATCGTTTGTAGAGGGTGTAGAAGCCTAGGGGTTTATAATTTTATCGGGAACAGGTAAATACGTGGCCACTACTATCAGTCCATTCGATATGTCTTTAATTTTAATAAACGTATTCATTCCAAATGACCCCACATTTTGACCACTGATTTTGAAAGTAATCGAATACTCTGTCCTCGAAATCACTGTTTCGTTGATGTGTTTTCTTATAATGGTCTTCAAATTATCAGAACTTAGCTTTAGTCCATATAATGTTCCGGTAACTTCCATGGAAGCATTAAACGGTACGACCATGTTCTCAATGAAATTTATATAGCAATGAACTTGGTAAATTCCAAATGCTGGTATGTTAACTGTTTGGGAAACTTTGAATGTTTTTTGAATTGTCTTCTGAAACATTTCAGTTTTAGATTGTTAAATTTCTGTCAATTCTTTTCTAGTAGTTTCCTTAGTTTCGTGCCATTCCTTTGTGTAAACCCATAAATATATCCTGGTAGAACTGTCAATCTTAATATTTTCAAATTTCTCAAATAATTTACTAACTGTTTCAGTGAAGTGCATTTCATAAGTTTCAGTTAATTTATGTTCAGCCTGAATGTGCTCAGATATAGTTACTGGCGTTGGATTTTGAATAGTACTAAACCTTAGCATGTCCACTTGCTTTATATTATCTTTAAATAATTCCTATTTATATATATAAATAAATTATTTGTTAAGATATTATAAATTGTAAAATTTTAAATTAAAATTCAATAAAATATTAAAAATATAATGTATACACAAATCCGACTCTAAATATAACTTATTTTTATAACTGATTTATAATTACTTCAATTGGATGCTCGAATTGAAAATCCTTTAGCACCAGTTTAATCGAATATTGATGGTCTTATATCTGTTGCGTTTCATTGTTGCAATCCGAAGCCAATCTTTCCCCTACAAGTCTTCCTAGTGTAATTAACAATAAATAATTATCAATTATTAATACTTAAAAAAATCATTAAATCTTATCAAGATGTTTGGAAAAATATTAATACTACAAAAAGACATTTGTAATTTATTACCAATATATATTGACACGTTCAAATTAGTTTAAAGTATAGCATGTTCATTAAAATTCGTATTTTTATCTACTTGAGCAATTAATTAGGACAGAATGCTTAAGAAATAAAAAGTTTAGGATGCGCTTGTAAAGATTGGTGGTGATTTCTATGTATAGATATAGCACCCAGTAAATTATTAGCATCTAATAGATATTTATACTTTTAATTAAATGAAAAAGTTCACAAAGTCATAGAAATAGTTTGGATATTTACTTCAAATTTCTTAAATGCTTGATTGTTATTTTCATGGAAAATATAAATCGGGTATTTAGTTCATTATAAAGGGGACAAATTTGAGAATTTTGATAATGTATTTCAAATTGAACGATTATTGCTGAATTATTTATAATTTATACTTAAATTTAATAAATCGCAATTAGTTATCCCTAGTGTATAATTGATTCGGGCAATTCCCGGAAAAGCCCGATATTGACCTGAAACTCCTTTAAGATTTTTTTTAAATAATGCAATTATTATGCATTTTACTCAGCCCTTTCATAATGAAATGCATACATATTGTGAATAATTATTGTTACTTGACAAAATAATAATTAAACACATATATTAATCTATTATTCTTTATTCTGACATATTTTATCATTTAATTCAAAATGAAAATAGAACTCAGTTTAATAGGGATGTGTAATGTGGATATAGCCAATATACCCTTTACCGAAAAATTACCAAACTTTCACCCTCTAAGACGAAGAAAAAACAAAGAATTTTTAATTTTTCTTGTAGAAATTTTAAGTAAACGGCGCCAAAGGCGTAGTTTTTGCAATATTCTGTAAAATTTTATTTATATTCTTAGATAAATAACGAAATTTTGTCACATTCTTTCTATTTTTAGTCAGGTTTTGTAAAATTCTTCAGAATACAACACATTTTGCCTGAATTATGTCATATTCTATTAAATTCTGTAAGAATTCGACTATTGAAAACTACACCTGCTCGGAAATGCACGCCGAATTAACTTCATTTACTCAAAATATTCGGTCTGCCCGGAACTGCCGTCCGATTTTTAAAATTTCATCTGCCCGAATCCGTTATACACTAATTATAAGTAAACTTGAGATTAACTTAACAAGGAGAATCGGGATTGGTTGCAACTCGTTAGCACTAAACTGTCTATTGTATAATACTAGGGACATTTTTCTGTGCATCCAAAAAAATTCTGGCTGCTAGTAGGTACAAGAAAAGTTCTCATAATATTTTAAAATTTAGCTATTATGTTGATTATACTGTACATGTATATTTGAACTTAAGAAGCCTAATATTAATAAGTGACAGTTCTTAAAATTTTTATAAAATTACTTTACATTGGATTCTAATAGACTGATATTTTTTATTTTCAAAATATTACAGTTTTATAATAATAAAAAGAATAATATAATTTTTTTATTAACAATTAAGACAAAAATACTAACTTTTTAGGTTTTTGGCCTATTTTTTCTTATTCTTATCAGGTCAATTGCCAGTGTGACAATTGGTCGTGGCACAATTGACGGCACAATAACGTATGAATGCAATTAATTGTTTTTAATTATTAAACATTTAAATTAAATTTGAATTATATCAGATAGAAACTGTTGAGATATAATTTATAGATAACGCGTAACAATAACTGGTTTTGGCTGTAATAAAATTGAATTTGTTTCTGGTTTATAAACTGAAAT
>JAQFXN010002887.1:0-11809 GCA_034693365.1 Liacarus xylariae
CAACAGAGTAGTGAGTTCGAACCCCTGCCCTGAGTGAGCAATCTTTCTCTCTGAGCTTAGTTTGTTGGGCCTGGGGTGGGGTAAGATGACCACGGACCCAAACCAAGGGTCGTCAATTGGTAGTATGCGATCAGTTATCTCAACGAGTCTCGCTGTACGGGGCCCAGGTGTGTTCTCTTAAATCTCTGACACCATCCTCGCTGTCATACCTCTGAGTCAAGCAGTGATCCCTGGCTGGGTTGAAATCCCAGGTTGTGCATGGAGAAGGTCCCCCTAAAATGGGATTGGATTAAAAAAATCCAGAACACACTCATACATATTTACCATAATCCCATAAATTTCCTAAATATTTTTCATTCAACATCCCTGCTTATAGATAAGAATGAATATAATGTGACAGTTTAATCAATATATGAGATCTAAATCCTCCCAATAAATTACAAGTCTGGTTAGGATAGCGGGTCTCGAGTTTCAAATTAACGACACTTTGACAAATTCATCGATCATATACCCCCAAACACGACCACAATTTTCACTGATGAACCCTATTTTTTATTCTCTAAACCTAACCCATAATGTACAATTAAATTCAGAGTGGACAAATGTAAAGTAGTCTTTCTTATAAAGCTTGAAAAAGTGAAGAAATTGTATTTAGTAGTAATATTTATTAATTGATATAAATTATAAAAATCAATTTTTTATGATACTTATTATGATTTAGATTTCAATAAAAAGTATATATCTTTAATAAACTTTTATGCATTTTAGTTTAAATTATTTGAATCAAATGTTTATCAATTAATTTATACGTTGAAAAAAATTATTAAATAAATTACAGAACATTTCATGATTATTTTAAATAAGTTTTACTTTAAAAAAATTAATAAACCTGATTTGTTGCAACAATATATTTATTTCCATTCAGATTTAACATATTGCTTATTTGCTAAAAACAACATTGAACAATATAAATTAATGCGTCTTGAACTCTTTAATTGTCATATGTAGTAATACAATTAATTACTATGCTAATAAAATTTTCTTATATATTCTTTGACATTTTATGATAGAAAAAAATTTGTCAATTTATTTTCTCTTTACGAAACATTTAATTAAATTAAACGATTTCTAATGTTTTAGTAGAAGAAATTTTGATAATAATATTAATTTATTGGCAATTTATTAAACTTGGTGAATCAATATTAGGCCAGAGAATAAAAATTCAGTTATGTTTAGAAGATTATTAATAAGGGATGCGCAAAAGTGTTGGGAACAGCCTAGAATACACACCTGTGATTTAGGCCAAAGTGTTTTTATAAGATATCCTACCTAAATTCGAAGAAATCAGTTCTTATGCATCTGTTGTCAAATTTGTTAGGACCTGGATTACTCCACACCTGATATTTTCATCAAACAAATAAACCTTAACTTTGATTTTCCTGATCCTTAATTTGTTGGATAATATGATATTTGAATTTAATAGTATGCCATAAGCTATCACATAAGCCAAGTAAATGTACTACTGAAAGCAAATGAAAGTCTCAGGGGTAGGAATATCTTTTCCTTAAAATAATAATATTTTATATCCGATTTAAGAAAAAAACATACTTATCCCTTGGTCATTCATTTGGTTTAAGTCATAGTCCATCAGTTAATATTTTGAGGTGGTTTACCAATTTCGATATACAGATTGGTAATGTCTGAATAGTGGCTCAATTTATTGAATCATATTTTTAATTGTTGATATATTTTAAATTTCATTAAATATGTCTGTGTCTATATAAGTTTAACCACTTTTTTTGATTCAAATATTACTTAATAAGTTACATTTTAATAATTGGTATAAATTCAAAATTTGTATCAGATATATACCAATCTGAATATCTAAATTGGAAAACCACCTCAAAATTTAAACTGGTGAAGTATGGTTAAAGTAGTGGTGTTCAGATAGACTTTTATGCAATTCTTTATATCAGAACAAATGAGCGACTAATCGATGTCTGACTGGATTGAAATACCTGATTGCGCACATGTTGGATTTATTGAATATGACTTGCAATAGGAAATATTCTCTTGAGTATTAATTAAGGTTAAAATACATTTTTATCTATTTTAGTAATTTTTAAAAAATATTCTTGATATTTGCATGTTGATTTTTAATCAGATAGAGACAGAGTTGTACTAATTTGAAGAATGAGAATCGATAATTATTTCTATATTGAAAATCATTAAGAAAAATGTCTGCATAAATGACTGTATATTACTTTCACAATTGGCAAATCTTGGATGGTTATGAAAATTTGGGGGGAATTAATTTTAATCCAATGAAAGGACCAAGATAAATAATCAGACACAATACTAGAATGCGCTCGAAAATCTATGGGGCATATTCTGAGTATCAAAAACTGTAAAATCATATAAATTAACAGATTTTATTGCATTTAAAAAACACAATTAGCCGAACAATATATACAGTGGAGAATCATTTTAAAAGAGGCGGACAGTAAGCTTGATTCTTACTCATTGGCTTTGAGTTTTTATATTAGATTAATCTTTAACCCAAAGATTAAAATTAATATCAAATTATTCAAAATAAAATATTTGATATAATGTCTTAATATGATTGAAAATATTTGACTATATGTTCATTCAAATTAATATTTTGTTTATCGATCACAGCTTAGTATAATATAAAAACTCAAAGCCAATGAGTAAGTATCAAGCTTACCATCCGTCTCTTTTAAAATGATTCTCTACTATACATTCTTTAGTCTTCAAAAGAGAAAATAATTTTTGTACACAATATAAAATTTTGAACATTTATTTATGAAACACGTTTGTAATTTTTATTATAAAAATAAAGAAGAAAAGAGGATATTTAATTTTTTAAAAATTTTAAATTCTTGAATTTTGTTAATATTTTTCTTCTGTTAAATATAAAACATTCGGTCAAAAATATACCACATGATACAATTATCGAATATATATAATATAAGTTGATAGTGTTAAGTTCAAGGATATTTAATTTTTCAATAATTGTAGTATTGTTATAATTGCCAAATTGTTTGCCTTCGAATTCAACTGGATCCTTCTTAAACATTTTATAATAAACTTGTTTTCTCCAGTAGTTCATTATTCCAGATTGTATTAAATGAGATAAACTAAAAACAAGAATAAATAAAATAAAATTATTTCTAAATATGAAAATTTGGAATTCAATTTAGGCCTTAGAACAGCAAAAAAAAGTATTTTAATGTAGACGTAATAAACATTTAAGGTATAAATGAAATTATAATTAATTCTTGGTGATTCGAAAATGAACTACTTCTGAAATCTTTCTATTCAATCCATATTTAATCCAATATTAATGTTCAATTTTTTTTAGACTTAATGGTAAACTTAAATAAAATTATTGTGCTTTATATTAATTTGAAAATGAAGATATAAAGAATCAAAAAATGTTAAACGGTTCAAGATTGAATCCAAAAATGAATATTAATATTGGACTACTTATGGATAGTATAAATAGCCTTCAGAAGTAGTCCATTTTTGAATCACCAAGACATTACATCTTGTAAATTTAAATATTGAATACTTAATTATGAGCATTATAAGTTGTATTTTTTTTGTTTAACTCATTAAAATATTTTATCAATATTGAATTTTAAAAATATTTTATTAACTTATTAGGCTGATAACTGAAATATATATAACTAGTGATTATAAAGATAAAGTCGCGGAGATTCGAAAATGGACTACTTGTAAATCCTTTCTAGACTATCCACATATAGTCAATATTAATGTTCAATTCTTTTAAACTTAAACTTAATTTAAATTATTGTACTTTCTATTACATTGAAAATGAAGATAAATATTCAAAAACTTTTAAACGGTTCAGAAATTATTATTTAGGTTTAAGTCAAAAAATGAATATTATTATTGGACTACATATGGATAGTCTAGAAAGGCTTCACAAGTAGTCCATTTTCGAATCTCCACGACTTTATTTATACCTATAGTTTTTCAGTTTTTATGCTTATGACTCGAAAGATATGAGTATAAAAAATTTAAAATCGAGTAATGAGAATTTCAATTCAGTGTTTCTCTATATGTTATAAACTCGTTACAATTTATTTCTGCATGCATACTAGACTATTTCTCAATGTATTAGCTAAATGTTTTTTACATTTGACTATTTGTGACCGAGAGCTTAATCTCAATATCAAATAATTTTAGAATAAAATTTTGTTATCATGAGTTACTATCAATTACTCAGGTTTCATTTCAAACACAAAATTAGGATTCGTTCACAGATTACTCAAGTATAAAAACATTAAGCCAGTAAACTAAGATGTTGTATACTATGCATGCAGAAATAAATTGTAAAGAGTTTATATGTTCACAGGGCACCTTTCGGAAAGCCTTGGGGTATCCGGCCAAAATGCCAGAAGGGGAACTTTGAGTTGGACCCCCTCTCGAAAACCCTTTAAATAATTTAAATACAATTCATATTCGATTATTTGGTTAAATACTCTTATTAAATGACTAATAAATTGTAATTTGACTAACATGTGAAAGTCAGCGAAATATCAATATCAAAAGAGAATTGAGTCATTCATACAAAGACTTTATGGCAAATATTTTATTTTTAATTATTTAATATTCAGTTATCGGTCAAATTTAATAATTTAAACGAAATACCAAAAAATAAAAACGAGGGGATTTTATAACTCGATTTTAAAATCTTCAATGTTGTGAGGAATGAAATAATGTAAGGCAAACAAAAATTTAAATAGGTTTGCATTCAATGATAAGCCATTTTAAACAATCTTGTATTTTATGAATTTGCAGAGCATCAAACAACACCTATAAAAATTATTTTCTTTACACACAGTATGGCACCTAAAGTTCTGGAAATTCAAAAGTGGCCGCGTGTGCCACCTTTATATACAATCCCTTATATTAAAGATGTGAAGGATATTGGAACATTACTTTTGGCCAATATTTGAAATTGAATATAAACGTCATTGGATGATTTGAAATATGAAAGAAACATTTGTTCATATATCAATGTTTGAAATCTAGTTATTTTGATTTTGATTTCAAACTGTATTAAATCATAACATATGGGATTGAATGTAATGGTGGCACACGCGGCCACTTTTGAATTTCCAAACTTTACGGGTCAGGATCTTGACCAATCAAGAAGACTTTATTATAATCTTAATTAAGTTTTATTTTAACTATAAATAACTATTTCAAGGGTATGTACCCTCTATTTAAATAACCTCTCTTTGATGCTCTGTTAATTTGTTTCAAAAGATATCTTTAAATCTTACATTTTATTAAAATCAGTTTTGTATCTAAAATTTCTTTGAACTCCGATACTAATCAATTGCATTCTGAATGATGATTCAGAAGTAATAGGTGGTAGGTAATAATCTTCGACATTGCTTGACAGGAGCCCAAACATTAGATATTCTCTGGAACTAAAAAATGACGTTCTCCTTGGTAGTGTTTTCAAATAGTCGAACGGTTGTTTTATTTTGATAATTTGCGTATACATACCAATACTGCGATATAAATTTGAATTTTTATCCTGCAAGCAAAATGAATTAATTTTAATAATTTTTGACAAGATAAAATCTTAATTTAAACTAATTGATTTAATTAAATGACCGTATCGTTAGATTCACAGATAAATCAATTATGAATTATAAATAATAATAAATTTGTTCAATAAAATTATTATATTAATTTTGATCTGTAATAGATAAATTAGATACACAGTTTCAATTTGAAAACAATTGCCTCGTCTTTAAATCTGGTTGACAAGAAATACTCGCTTCTCAAACTCATGCCCAACTGAAATAAAATCTAAAAACTTATAACCTCAGTAGTAAATATTTTTTAAAAAATATAACAAAAAAAATATTTTAAAATTCATTTTAGAAATAGAATAAAAAAAATTGAAAAAAACTTAAACATACTTTATTAGATATTTTCTGTACCAGATTTACTGCTTAAAGAATATTAATTTAATCCTCACGTTTATATACGTTAAACCAAATTTCAATTAATTGGGGAAAATGCACCCTCGTATTGATTCTTATCAAATGAATATCAAATAGAGAAAAATGCTGAAGATTTCATTAGATTTATAATAAAATTATACTATTTTATTTAAAAATAAAATTAAAAAATTTTTCAGACTCTTGTTATAATTTTTTAAATTTTATTTCAGTTAGATATGACTTTGAGAAGTGAGTAATTCTTATCAGCCAGACTTAAAGACGAAGCAATTGTTTACAAATTGAAACCATATAATTAATTTCCTTAAATTTTGCAGAAAGTTTTGAAATGTTCTAACTAGTAAATTATGGCCTATCTATTAGACATATTAAATTCAAATTAATCTGATATTTTTGAGATTAAACTCCGTTATTATTATCAAATCATTTAGTATTCGTTCCCTACGCCTTCATTTAAAGGTAAACAAGACATTAATGAAAATGAATTTAAATGGATAAAATATATTGAAAATTCCTGAAAATACAAAATGGAATACTATTATAATAAATGGTAGGGATAGACAATAAACTCAAAGTCAGGGTGTATAGGGTGGTATTTTATGAAAATATCTCTTAAAAGTCAGCCGTTGGAATAGTTAATATTCAAAATATGAAAAATACACAGGGTAGAGGTAGAGTCAAAAAATATTGACCTGCTACGTGACTGTCAGGGAGGTATTTTGGTCATTTTTCGGAGAAATGGGGTATTTTGGATATAATTTTTAAATCTAACTCTTGTGTGATATAATGTATAAGAGAATTCATTTACTAAAATTACCTGAAATAAACTTCTACTAAGTTCACCGGATCTGATAATGGCATCCATTTCACCATTTTTCAATGCTATACTCAGTTCATTTATTGTCTCAATTGTCTGCTTTCGTTGTAATGTCAATGAAGAATAAACACAGCCACCATAGCATGTTGTCCAGACAACACAAGCTAATATCCATTGACCAACTAGATAATTATATATAACACAGTCGGGTAAATGTCTGTTCATTTGCTGTTTGAATAGAATTGTTATGACATTCCAGTATAGGTTTAATTTATTTGAATTAATTATGAATTTAGAAGATATATTCAATATTAGAAACATTAGTAGTATAGACATCAACATTGATAACCAAATAAATACATCGAATGGTTTGACTAAATTGGCCGAATAGATGGTTTTAGGCAGAGGTGATGTGAATGTGTATTGTTGTATGAAATGCGGGTAAAGGAAATCAATCGCTTCTGAACGGTCGTAGGCATGTGTTAGTGGTGTACCGAAATCAGCATGCTTAAAATAGATAAATTTAATTTATTAAATGTGAAATCTGATTAGGGTCAATAAAATTAAATTAGATAAAAGAGGAATAATGAGAAGTTGAATGCACATTATTCTAACAAATTAACTCAGAACTACTCCAGTCATCCGAATGTAACAATATAAAATCTTCGAAATTTAAAAAGGGCCACATTGTTCTAGCTTTATATTAAGTCCATATAATTGTAATACAAATATTTGCCTAAAATTCCATATTTTAATTAGCATTCAATACCAGTTCAATATTATTACTTATATTCAAATGTTAAAGGTATTAAACATTACTATAAGAAAATATATGACAATTACTGTAAAGTTTTCAATGAAACTATTTGTGACAATTATATGGACTTAATATAAAGATAGCACAATGTGGCCCTTTTTAAATCTCGAAGACTTTATATATCGTTGGAAAGCTTACAGAAAGACAAGTTGAACGGCATATGACATAATCATGACCATCACCGTCGGCGTGTAAATAAATAGACCCACTTGTTGGTTGGCTCGAACCAACGACCCTTCGCCCAGTCAAGCTAGAAACATACCTACTGAGCTACTCCGGTCTCATTCAACTTTACTTAACTTGGCAAAGTACTCTTTATTAATATGAGATTTATATACGCTAATGTCGGGAATGCATATATGGAGTCTATTCCGGAATATCTCAACTAGCATTTTAGCCAGATACCACAATAGGCTCTATGCGATCTACACCATTCCCCACTTAATGAAGATCTTTCGAGACGACAACGATAGCGGAGTTATAAATAAATTGTCAAATTTATCACAAAATAGTAATATTTTACTTCTTCACTAAGTTATGTATCAATTAAACAATAAATAATCTTATTTTAGACACTGTTTCTGAAGTTTAATTCTGAATTTAATAAAAAGAAATCAAAAATTCTCCAATTTTGGCAATTTTTCAATTGTTTTATTAAAAATACTATAAAATTTCTGATATTAGTCATTAAAACACATTTATTACATATTGTATGAAAAATCTATTTTGAACAAATCCTCATTTTGACCCCTCCATCTAGATTCTGGCCGAAAAACTACCCCACTAACATTTAAAATGTCTGGGCATACCTGTGTTAATATCCTTATATATAAATATTTATCCTGAGATTTTATTTCAGAATTAATTAAAATCAAAATCACAAAATTCAAACCTGTGATTGAACCAGACCAACCACTCCCTTCCATGTATTAGTGGAGTCATTCAATTTATTACCCCAAACATTATTACAGTCACGCAATTCATAGGTAAAATTAAATAATTTCTTTAAGGTTTCGAATAATTCGTTCTCAATTCCATTGATGTATTCAATATTGCCAAGATGATTGATTGTAGCTTGAAGGAATATCCATGGTGGAAACTGGAATGCGATAAAAGGAATATTATATTCTTATTATCAGTACTTATATATAGCAGTATTGGAAATAGGTTTTCAAACTGTATTAAAAAAAAATAAATCAATTTTTTTTTCTTTGCATATCTCTGCTTAAATAAGAATATAATTATAATAATAGATTCAGTCTATTTAGTAAAACTTTCAACAAAAATACACTTAATTTTTAAAATTCATTTATAGTTTAATAAAATAATAAAAACTAATAAATAAAAAAAAATTAACAGAAAATTACAGTTTTATAGAAGATTAAAGTTTAAATCAAATTTCCTGAATATTTCATGCATTTTAAAAAAGATATATTTATTAATACTTAGACAAACCTGATTTGTTGCCACAATATATTTAGTACCATTCAGATTTAACATATTTGCAAATGTGCTAAAAATAACAATGAACAAAATAAATTAATGATTGTTGAAAGCTTTAATTGTCACATGAAGCAATACAATTAATTACTATGATAATAAAATTTCCTTATCTATTCTTTGACATCTAATGATGGAAAAAATTTCTCAATCAAATTGCCAATTAAATTAAACGATTTCTAATATTTAGAAGAAGAAATCTTTGATAATAATAGTAATCTATTGGCAATGTATTAAAAATGGAGAAGCATTATTAGGATAGAGAACGACAATTCAGTTATGTGTAAGAGTTTATGATTCAGTGATGAACAAAAGGAATTGGGCACAGCCTTGAATACCCACCTATGATTTTTGCCTATTTAGCTTTACAAGTTACTCCAACTAAATTTTAATAAATCAGCGTGGTTTAAAGGGTTGTTTTGCCCTTTAGAGTCCGGATATTATCTCCAAACAATTCACTAGCAACTTTTTGACCTCTGGTCACCTCAATTATTAATTTTAAGATAATCTTTAAAATTATCATGACATTTTCAAAAATATTTGAAAAAAATATTAAACTTCATAGATCAGTCATTGTCAATTCAGAAAAATAATTAGTGATCACAAATAAATAGCCAGACTGTTTACTACCAGGAAAGCAAAATATTCCGCAATCAATTAAAATTTTCTTCAGGATTTAAGCAATTAAAAGATGGATTCTTACTGATTGTAACATGCTGAAAATTGTGAAAATATTTTAAAGCTCGGTGGTTTTCCTGTTTTTCACCTCATATAGAAAACGATTTAATATTCGAGTGTGAAAATATTTCCACAAGTTTCAGCATGTGCCATTTAGTCAGAATCTATGTCTCAATTGGTTAAATTCAAAAGTTATTTTTAATTGATTGCGGAATATTTAGTTTTCCGGGTAGTTAATAGTCTGGTTATTTCTTTGTTAACACCAATTATTTTCTGAAGTGGCATTGACTGTTAAAGATAATAAAAAAAAAATTTTTTTGGTTTATATTATCATTATTTAAACAAGATCAATTTTGACTAAACTTTTTTTTGTCAATCTGTGATATTTACAATAAAAGTATAGTGAATTTCTTTCAGAATTTTATTTCCGACAAGCATAGTTTGTTTGTCTGCATCTATGTTCTGATGTCACCCTGATCAATGTAATTAAATAATAGTTTATTGCAGTTCTATAAGTATTTTAGTTACAAACAGTTTGCAAAATTAGGATAATTAGTATAGCTAAAACGATTCTAGGTCAAAATTCAATTTATTAGTCATTAATAATTACTATAAGTTACAGACTGTAAAACACCAAATTTGAATCAGATGCTTTATTGATTGTATTATACAACGTGAATAACATTATAAATTCATTTTATTTGTTTCAAGGGAAAAGCTGGTGACACTCGCGAGTCACACTTGCATTTGGTTTGTAATAATTTCTTCTATTGTTGTATTCTTACTTAAATATCCTAATTTACCCATTAATTTGAAAAATTGTTCAATTTAAGAAATTTAACAACATAATCAACAGGTTTGAATTTCGGCGTTATCACCGAGAATAATCTCTTAAAAGATAAACCATAAGAGATAGAAATATGGTTCCATGTTAATTTATACGTCATTTTATAACCTCTTCTTGATGAGATTATTCAAAATCGAAAATTAGAGATTTAAAATTTTTATTTCCATTGAATTCTAGAGTATAACGTATAAAATCAGGGCTGTTGAACATAATCTTTATATTCTTTATGATAATTCTAGCATTCTAGTAAAGGTGAAATTTGTTATTCTTATGTAGAAAGAGTAGCTCTTTTGGAACTCTATCTGAGAAAAGTGTACTTTCACTTCAAATTTATTTTTTTTTTGGGTTTTGTAATTACAACAGAAATAAGTTCTTATGAGTTTATATATCAAAGAAAATGAGCGAATTATCGATGTCTGACTGTTTTTGAAATATCTGATTGGATTTTATTAAATATGACTTTTATAGGGAAATATTCTTTTGGGTATTAATTAAGGTTAAAATGGATTTTCATCTATTTTAGTAAACTACAAAAAAAATATTCTTGATATTTGAATATTGATTTTTTTTAATAAGATCGTGAGAATATTCTAATAATTTCAGACATAAGAACTGATAATTATTTCTTTACTGAAAATTATTACGAAATATGTCTGTATTACTGTCTATATCTCACAGTTGGCAGGTTTTAGGTGGGGATGAAAATGTGTGGTTTTTTAAAAAAAATAGAAATCAATAAATAGGTGCAAAATAAATTATCCTAAGTTGCGTTCGAAAAGCAATGCAACAAATACTAAGAGTTAAATTCTGTACCATTATATAACTTAACAGGTTTTATAGATTTCAAAAATAAATTGACCGAATAAAATACTGTCTGTATGAAAAATAGTAAAACTATGAAGTAGTATATAGCTTGAATAGGTCCAACCTTGAAATTGAAACGGAATGATCTGGACTACGTGATATAGTGATGATAAGCTTTGCCATAGGTAACATAAGTCAGATGTGCATATCATGAGCTAGTACATTGACCCTAAACTAACCCAAGTATATTGTGGATGTCATGCTCTCATGTAGTACATTGACCTTGTACTATTTCAAGTACTGTATATAGCATG
>JAQFXN010002888.1:0-11808 GCA_034693365.1 Liacarus xylariae
TGTTAGCCTTCATTTATTTATTTTCATTTTTCTTTCTCCTCTTATTGGTCCTGTTTTGATGAACAAGAGACCAATTCGAGCTCTTAATACTTTCCCTCTATTCCCAATCATTAGTTCCATGAAAATAGTTCCAAACCATAGCCATTTTATTTTATCATATCAGCCATTTTTCTCATCCATAAATTATGTCACCCTATTTATAATAATTTTATACAACCCTTTTTATTTATACTCGTAATTCATTCTTATGTATACAAATTATACGTCATCTCCCGCGCTTGCATTATAAGATTACGCTTATCCATCAATTACGTAGAGCTAAACCCTCTTCTAACAAGTCTCATCCCCCTAAGTACTGTCACAATGGCGCAGTCGGCAGGATAAGCGTTCCAAATCTTACTAATCAGTCATTCCTATCCAATCTCACAGTGTTTCGCTAAACAACTACTGTCACTCCAGTGCCTGTCTCAGAGACACGGTTCACGGGGTGTAGGTAGGAGTCGACCGAACACTGTGAGATCCCTCGCTGCCAATACAAGCGCAAATCGTCCCACTGTCCCCTGCCGTTTTGCCAAAACCTTCCACAGCCAAAACAAGAATTTCATTGGCATCGCGAATGCCCAAATAATCCTAACAGAAACAATATATATAATAGTAATCATAATCGCAATAATCAAAACAATAATCGTAACCGCAATAACCAAAACAATAGACAAACATTTAACTCACCTAATAATACATATGCAGTAGCGGCAACCGCTCAGACTGATTCTTTTCAGAATCAGCCTTTAAACCCATAGGGCGACCAATCTTTCGGCTTATTGACATAATCGTTTATATCAATAAAATACCCACTAAAGCATTTATAGACACAGGAAGTGATATAAGCATTATGTCAGCCAAATTATTCAATCAGTTTAGACTATCCCTTATACCTAATTCAGCTATATCTATTAACCAAATCGATGGTCAAACTGAAAGCATTGGTCGCTGTATTATAAATACCACTATCGCTAATCATACTCACTCATGTACATTTCATATATTACCCAATTTTAACTTTCCATTACTTATTGGTCTCGACATTGGACAAAAATTTGGTCTCCAGTTAGATCTAAAACATTGTAAAGTCTTGTTCGAAACCAATAACTCTCATAACACTATGCTCGCGCTTAAGTCATCACAAAATAGAGAACTAACAACTTTACTTCTTAAACATAACAATATATTCGCAAAAGATGGCACCGATATTGGTCGTATTCGCATTGCCAAACATTCAATTAAAACGGTAGAACACCCGCCGATACAGTTACGTGCATATCGATGCCCACAATTTTAAAATGATGAAATACGACGACAAACAGCAGAACTGAAAACTAATAATCTAATCCGGGACAGCATAAGTCCTTGGGCCTTTCCGGTCACCTTAGCACCAAAGAAAGACGGTGGTTATCGCCTATGCATAGACTACCGTAAACTAAATACGCTAACAATAGACGATAAAATGCCTCTACCTCGCATTCCGGACGTAATAGACAGACTCCAGAACTCAAAGTATTTTACAACTCTTGACGTTGCCTGGGGTTATTGGAATATAGAGATGGACACTGATTCTATCGAAAAAACTGCTTTTGTCACCAGCGAAGGTCATTACGAATGGCTTGTCATGCCATTCGGTTTAAAGAACGCACCTGCAACCTTCCAGCGAATACTACAGTTAGTTCTCGGACCTCATTTATAGCGAGGCGCGATAAACTACCTCGACGACATTATTATTTATTCAAACAATTTCTCAGAACATATTAGACTCTTAGACGACATATTTACACGACTAAACAATAATATTATTAAACTAAAACTTTCAAAATGCAAATTTGCAGCCGAAGAAGTCTAATATCTCGGACATATAATTAGTTATAATTCTCTCAAATCAACACCAGAAAAAATCAAAGCAGTCAAATTTTTTCCGATTCCACATAGCATTAAAACTATTCGATTCTTCCGAGGCTTGGTTGGTCACTACCAACGTTTCATACCGAATTTTAGTAAAATTGCGAAACTTTTAACAGACTTGTTACGTAAACATATACCATTTCATTGGGGACCAGAACAACAGACCGCATTCGAAACATTACGCGACGCTATCACAAAACCTCCAGTTCTAGGAATTTATGACCCGAGCAGACCCTGCCTTCTTTATACGGACGCGTCTAAAGTAGGGATAGGTGCAACACTCGCGCAAAAAGACGATCAGAACGAGGAACACGTCTTAGCTTATTTTTCCAGACGTCTAAACAAAACTCAAGAGAACTACTCCGCTTCGGAACTCGAATGCCTAGCCGTGATCGAATCGATTGAACATTTCGAGGTTTATCTCGATAAACATTTCACTGTCTATACCGATCACAGCGCTCTCAAATGGCTCTTTTCCCACGCCGATCCTAAAGGCAAACTCTTCAGATGGTCTATCCGTCTCTCACAATATTCGTTCGATATAATTCACCGACCAGGAAGAGCACAGCAGCACGTCGATGCTCTCTCACGCTCTCCGGTTTGCTTACATTTAACCTCTAAAGAGCTTTCAAACGCACAAAACACCGAATCATTAGATTACGTAAGCACGCCAATTAATCGAAAAGGCGTTATCACAGTTAAACACAACGGTCTATTCAAAGCAGTCGTTCCCGAATCATTACGTTTCGCACTTTTAACCAAATTCCACGAGAATCATGGGCACCCGGGAAAATCGAAAACCATTAAACTAATCACACCTTACTATTGGTGGCCCCATATCCTCAAAGATATCAAAACTCATGTCTCTTCATGTCACACCTGTCAGCTAACTAAGCATTCACACCAGCCAACTACGGGAGAGTATATTATCCCCGATTCAGATCTGGAATCTTGTGATCTAGTTGGTCTAGACACGATTGTGATGGGACCCGCAGCCAATCAGACCCGACATAAATACATACAAGTCTTTATCGACCACTTCTCACGATATATTTCGGCTTTTCCTACAGCCACAAATACATCAGCTGCGATCATAACACTTATGACTAATTTAAACAACTCCGGAATCCGTATTAAACGAATACTTACTAATTGTCATAAGAACTTTAGTAGTCAAGTTTTAAAGAAATATTTAAAACAAAATCTCATAAAGCATAGTTTCTCCACTCCATATCACCCACAGACCAATGGAATCGTTGAACGCGCAAACGGCACTCTTATTACTAAACTAAGAGCAGCACTTATGGACAAACCAAAACGCAAATGGACTACATTATTAAAAGACGTCATCATTCATTATAATCACACACCTCATGACATTACTGGCTTTACACCTAACTTTTTATTTTTTGGAACAGATAACTCACCAACTTATTCATCACCTATGACAGACATAAACACAGCTCGAATGACAGCTCAAGAACGGACAAAACAGGCACAACTCATACGAAAACAAAGACATGACTCATTTCATCCCAAGTCATCCTTCGAAGTCGGACATATAGTTATGAGAAAGATTGCTCCTACACATCCTTCATTAACAAAGACTTCGCAAAGATGGACGGGACCATACTCTATTGTAAAGAAAATCACCGATGTAACCTATGACTTATCCGAAAGTCTCTCCGGACCGACTCAACGAGCACACGCATCACAATTACAGATGTTTGTTGAGCGGCAACAAACAAATCTCGTAGGGGAGAGTATGACGACATCGACGTCATTGACAACTAAGAACATAGATGTCACTAATGGCTCTATAAAATGAATAGCTGTCAATCATTTTAATAGATTTTTAATTCAATTTATAAATTGCTATAACTTTTTAATTATAATTGATTTTGATTTTATTTATTTAAAAACCTTTTAGATTAATGTTTAGCTTTAATTTGATATATATTTTGTTTAAATATTTACATTTATTATTACTCAAATTCAATGTTTTCTTAATAAGAGCTGTAATTCAATATTACTGTAAATCAGTGACTATCGCTTACATTTGATGTATAATTCACTTCAGTTTTTGCTTTCAGTCAATAAACTATTCTAAGAGTATATTAGCCTTCACTTATTTATTTTCATTTTTCTTTCTCCTCTTTTTGATCCTGTTTTGATGAACAAGAGACCAATTCGAGCTCTTAATACTTTCCCTCTTTTCCCAATCAGTATCCATGAAAGCAGTTTCAAACCATAGCCATTTTGTTTTATCATATCAGCCATTTTCTTTATCAATAAATTATATCACCCTATTTATAATTATTTTATGCAACCCTTTTTATTTATACTCGTAATTCATTCTTATATTATACAAATCATACGTCATTTCCCGCGCTTGCATTATAAGATTGCGCTTATCCATCAATTACGTAGAGCTAAACCCTCTTCTAACAAGTCTCATCCCCCTGAGTACTGTCACAAATTAATTATTGAAAAATACCAAATAACTTAATTTTAGGAGTAGCCAGATTATATAGCTTAAATTTCCCGTGATTCGGTCAACTTGTTTAATATTCCCATGACTTTTAGGGCGAGGGCAAATTTTTATTTTAAATGATCAATCTCATTTTATTAACCATTACATTTTATATAAAAACTGAAAAAACTAGATACAAATGGGGTGTTTTAGGGGGTTTTTGGCAGGTGCAAACTTTAGAAAAATCAGCATTAAAACTGATTTTATATCTAAATCAAGTGATCAAATTGAACAATAAATATATATTTGTAAACCACTTACAGGGACCAGTTCATCTTTATCTGACGCGGCTCTGGCCATTATCGTCAGGATCTGGTCGGCGCTGGCCAATTACCGCAGAAAAATAATTAGTATATGACTTGATTCGACTTTAGGTTAGCTTTACAAATATTTACCTATTTTTCCATTTTATCACTTAATTTAGATATAAAATGAGATTTAATGCTGATTTCTCTAAAGTTCACACCTCCTAAAACCCCCTGAAACATCCCATTTGCCTCTAATTTTTTCAGTATTTGCATAAATTCTACTTCTAAATCGAAGTTGTTCATTTTTTGATTGTGAGTTCCCGTTTGAAATACTTTTGAATATTAATAATTTGCATAAAATGAATTTAAACTAATAGAAATTTTATCTATCATTAGGTTATACTTTATACAAGATTTACAATTATTTAAAAACCAGAACATGTATTTTTGAGCATGCGTTCAATATGCATACGCAAGCAAATGTTGTTTACATTTGAACTGAAGTAAGTTTACTTGCTTAAGATAGAGTATGTCGCTTACTTGGTTAAGTCAAGTAAGTGGTGTTTACACCTTTGCTCATTCAAGTAAACTTGCTTCCAAGCAAGCAATAAGCAAGCGTGTAAACGCAGTATAAGTTACAGTAGTTATCTGCTAAGAAGTCCAAAACCCCCTGAATTTTTCCCCTATAAACATCATGTGACACAACTGCAACATAAATTCATAAACAAATTTTGTTTGTTTATTAACTATTTTTTTCATTGCATTTATTTAATAATTGAGACTTAATTTGTGTTCAATCGAGTTGAGGCCAATTATAAACACAAATTAAGTCTCAATTATTAAATAAATGCAATAAGATAGCCAATAAGAATAAAAAATGCAATTGGTTATTCAAGTAAAAAATTAGACTTGGCACAAAAAGTAAAGTTATATTTTCAATGTTGTATGATATTTTAGCTTTACTACCTGTCCATCATCTATATGGGAAATCTTTTTTTAATTGAAAATTTAAGTTATAATAATGATTTAATTGTTAGAATAATCAAAAAAATTGAGCTAGAATGAATAATATTAAATATTTTATAAAAAAAATCTATTTGATTTTTTCTAATTTAAAAACTGTAATAATTAATTAGGAAATTTATTGAATATATCAAATTCTCTATCATAATAATAGCACAAATTTACAAACTGTATTTGGAATATAATATTGAAAATTAAATTAAATATTTTCGATGTACACTAAAATCTCAATAAGAGTAAAAATTAAAATAATTATAACTTCTTTGAAAGGGCCTACGGGGACGGGATATTTTATATTTATATTTTTAATTTGTCTTAAGTTTATTTTGGATCTGGTCAGATTTCGATATCGATTTTACACAACCCACAGACTCCTTGTTAGTTAAAATCTTACTATTTCGTTTTTGACCCGTTACTATATAGAATAATTTAAACAATATAATTGGGGTGACCAATGAACTCAAAGTCAGGGGGAGGATATAGGGTCATATTTTGAGAAATTTTGTTTAAAAATCAGGGGAGGGGGTATAGACTAAAATTCAAAATAAAAAATGCACAGAAGGTAAAATCTAAAATTTTTGCCTGTAGCGCAAATGTCAGGGTGGGGTATTTTTGGTCATTTTTCGGAGACAGTGGGAGGTATTTTCGTTATACCCCCATTGGTCACCCCTGTATAAGAGAAAAAATTAAGAATAATAGCATATTTAAAATTGCTTATTGAATGTTTTTCAATCTCAATTTGAAACTCTAGAGTCTAGACTTTCAGAGATAGATTTTGAAAAATAATTAGAATTTATTTAATTTAAACTCTGTTTAAATCTTTGATAGTTGAAAATGTATTGTATTTAATGATTTAAAAGTCTAAAAATAAATTTAAGTTTTAAAAATTAGATTTGAATTAGTTTTAAAACATTACACAAAATTTCTATTGAAAGTTCAGATGAAGTTAAGGGAGCGCTTTTCTCCCCCAAATGAACGTAAGTTCACCCCAAGTGATTTTACAGCTCGCTGCTTAGCACAATTTCATTTTATTATTGATGATATTTATGATACCAAATATTAGTGTTTACATTGTGTTTAATGTGTTTGCACATACAGTGCGTGTGTAAAATGAAAGTGAATTTTATTATTTTAATTCTGTTAAATACTTTAATTTAGTTATGAATGCAATTGATTTAAATGTAATGAACTGTATTTCGTATGTTTTTTCTGTTTATGTCTTTTTAATTGAATGTTTGTAACAAATGTTTGTTTTCACACTAATAGATAAAATGAAATGCTTTAAAACTACTTTGAATTGGGGGCTAAGCAGTGAGCGGTAAAATCAATTGGTGTGAATTGGGGGCGAAGAGCGCTCCCTTACCTTCATTTGAGTAGAGCTTACTTTCAAAAGAAATTTACTGTATATCAAACAAAGAAGAGTAAAACACATGTTTGTGATATTGATTGAATATTTCTAAGCTCTACAATTAATTAAACAATATACCAGTATATGATTTCAATCTGTTCAATTTTTTATTATTATAAAAATGAACATTAATTTCAACAATAAAGCCCATAAATTACAAAACGGCCGCTATAATCATTTTTCATTGGATAATAAATTGTTATCCTTGAAAATTTCACCACAAAATAAATCATATAAAATTCACTATTCAATGATTAAATGTAAATTAAAGAATTGGCAATTAATATATTTATTTCCAAATTAGTAGCCTATCAGTGAAATCTTTTTTGAGAATTTTGTGGTCTTATAAAACAATATTTTCAAAACAGGCCCGGATTCGCTTCAAAGGTTTCTACAGACAACTCTTGTCAAATATTTAATAATCATCTAAAAGATTAAACAAGAATGACCATTATTATATATATCTCCGCTTTAAAGAAATACTAATAGTAATTTAAAATATATTTTATCACAGTTGCATTAATATTTGTTCCCTGTGGAAGAACTGGTCCATAGAGTTTACTATCTATCAAGGGTAATATAACTTGTTTAAATTATGTTCAATACATGTTTATGAGAATTAAAAATATCGTCTTTTAATATAATTCTTTTGAGTATTTAATAATAGGGCAGAATGGCAACTGCCGCCTTATTTTACTGATTTATCTATTTGAAATCATATCTATAAAAGAATAGACTTTATATAACTTAGTATTGATTTATAAGCAGTGGGAGTAAAGTTAAATTACACGACTGCAAGAGATGAAGTGTCAAATGATCAATACTAGGCAAGACACAGTAAAAGAATCGGTTAAGGTATTACTTCTCCCATATTCCTCACTATAATTTGTTGCTTTATCCTATATTATAAATCTATCGTCATTTTTGCCATTCTCATAGGATTAGCCTATCATCAGTTTAGCATTTCCTATAGGATTATTATATCTTCACTTTAGCCACTCCCATAGGATTAATCATCATAAAATCAGCCACTGACATAGGTTTCAACATAGGTCTCTCATCACTTAAGCCCTTTCCATACGATAAGTCAATCCTTATTTAGTCTACTATCACTTTAAATCCTTCTTATTTCATATCTATATTTAATCCATTCTCACTTTAGCCACCCTCTTATGATAATTCAATAAGTACTAAGTTTATTCTCACTTTCTCCTCAGTAACTCTCATAGAATTGGTCTATCCTCAATTTCTCCTCACTCATGGGCTTAGCTTAGTCTGTTTAATACTTTCTATATACTAAGTCAATCTTTATTTAGATTCCTCTCTCTTTAACCTTTTACTATACGATTAGTCTATACATCTATCATCACATTTGTCACTCAAATACTTTAGGACTACTCTCACAATAGCCCACTCCTATATGGGTGAATCCATATTAATCTCTTCTCAATTTAATCCCTTCCCACAACATAAATCAATTTTTATTTATATCTCCTCACTTTAGCATTTTCTATATGATAATTCTATACTTATTTAGTCTATTCTCACTTTAATCTTTACAATATAATAAGCTAAATTATTTAGTCTGGTGTCTCTTTAGCCACTCACATAAGATGCATCTATTTTTACTTTAGCCACTATAATAGGATTAGTCTATCCTTACTTTAACCACTCATATATCCTGTCTGTCCTTATTTGTTCTTTCGTCAATTTAACCATTCGCTTAGGGTTTGTCTATATTTATTCTCTCATTATTTTAGACCTTTATATTTGATAAATCTATCCTTATTTAGTCTATTCTCACTTTAGCCAATCACATAATAACCACTCAAATAGGATGCGTCTATACTTTAGCCACTATAATACGAATAGTTTATCCTTATTTAAGACACTTTAATAGTATGAGGTTATCCTTACTTGAACTACTCACATATGCTTAATCTATTCTTATTTAGTTTATCGTCAATTTGGCCACTCACTTAGCATTAGTATATTTTTATTTATTCTCCCCTTACTTTAGATAATCACATAAGATGCGTCTGTACTTACTTTAGCCACTTCCACAGTATTAGTTTATCCTTACTTTAACCACTCATATATGCTTAGTCTATTCTTATTTAGTCTATCGTAGATTTAGCCATTCACTTAGGATTTGTCTATTTTTATTTATTCTTTCCTTACTTTAGCCTTTACTTACGATAAGTCAATCTTTACTAAGTTTATACTCACTTTAGCAACTCCCAAAGGATTAGCCTATCCTCAATTTTTGTAACACATAGGCTTAGTATCTCATCATTTTAGATACTCCCTTAGATTTAGTCTATCTTAACTTTATCCAAACTTATTAGTTTATTCTATCCTCACTTTAGCAACTCCTTTAGGTTTAGTCTATCGTCACCTTCCACTCACATCCGTTTAGTTTATTCTCACATTAGACACTAATAAGATTAGTCTATCCTCACTTTAGCCACTCCTATATTTGTCATTAACTAATTAGATTAGACTTAAGTCATTAAAAATCAATATTGAATTTGATTAAACGCGCTTTTATTCGATTATTGAAACAAATTTTACAACAATTAAAACTATATGTATTCAAAACTTGTGCTTAAATTCAATGTAAAAAATGATCTTTATTTGGCCATAACTCAGGAACAAGACATCAGCCCCAGAAATGAAGTGCATATTCGTGATAAGCGTCAAGAACTACATCTGTGTACCAAGTTTCATTATCCAAGCTCAATATCCCTATAAAGTAGACCATTTTGAATACAGAAATAAGAAACAGATCTGTAATCCCAA
Source organism: Liacarus xylariae (assembly GCA_034693365.1). Taxonomy (NCBI): domain Eukaryota; kingdom Metazoa; phylum Arthropoda; class Arachnida; order Sarcoptiformes; family Liacaridae; genus Liacarus; species Liacarus xylariae. The sequence continues at coordinate 9,968 of JAQFXN010002888.1, forward strand.
AGACATTCATCGGTTCTATTTGAAGATCGGAAAAGTGGTATATATGCCAAAGAAAGCGTGTCCGGGAAAGTAGTTCTGGAGTTCTGACGAACGGATCAGAGAGAGACAGAGAGTATTTCGGGAGTTATGTAAACTTTGGAGACACCGATCGAAAGCTCTCGAGAAGAAAGGGTTTATTCGACGGAAAGCTGGTGTCCAAACCGGGAATATTGCACAGTATTATACCTCGATATGACTCGAATACAGAGAACACAATCAGTGGAATGAAAGTGACCGCCAGTCGAGTGCATTCCCGAAGACATTGGGCTCAGTTTGCTTACGACAAAGGTATTCGACCGCACAGTGAATTGAAATTTATGAAACCGAGCCTTTGGACAGAATTATGTCAATGCATTCGACGGAAGTGTTCGACAGATGTTTCGGTATTTATGTCTCAAAAGACACTTCTGTACTAATGCTAGACATCACTCGTCCCCATCTCTACAACGACTTCAGTCGCCACTACGTCTATACCCTCTTCCAAGAGGGCGTTCCTCTGCTTCGGTATGAATGTCTGGTATTGTTTATATGACGAGGAGAGGGCACTGAATATAAAAATAACCGACTCTACGCTGAAAAGAGTGACTATTTCTCCGATACAATCAATTTTGAACTTTTCAATCCGAGAAACCCCGAAAAGAATTTGATTGTATTCTTAAAACCCGGGGCTAATCATGCATTTTTGGACATTAAAAGTGACCGGAATTAAACGGAATCGTAATTCTGAATTACAGATATGTATTCCAACCGGAAGTCAGTTCGAGAAAGTCATGCCTTGGAATGAGGGCTTAATTGAAGTTAAAAGACTACAATATAGAAGGCCCTGGGTGAAATATATGCAAAGACATCTGGGAGAAGACAGTAGTGATCTCTTAGTCTCCAGATCTATTAGTGAAATCGATTTGGACAGGGATGAGGTCTATCTACAGACGCGTTAATTATAAAGATTGTGAACGAATACCAGTTATTTATATTCATTGAATAAAACTCTTCGAGAATTTGAATATTTTTTAGTAGTTTTTTTAGAAATAAAACAATTGTCTTATTTTATATTTCGTTTTATATTAAAATTATGATTACTTTTTAGTTTTTTTACTGAAGAATTTACAGAATAAACAGAATTAGTTCTCACCCCTGGGCGACAGTAATTTATTCATTTATAAAATATTATTACATGTAACAATATAACAAATAGACTGCTGAATAGAATTGTGCATGCTCAATGCATGTAATTGGCCAGATGGTCAGTTATCTTACTCATTTTGCCAATACTTCTGCTTCTGTTATAACAATGGGTACATTCAAGTGCACATCGATTGCGTGCGGAATATCAAGAGTCACGTGAATGAAGTAGCGGACAGTTATTAGCTGTGTTTTAATAGAAAGGGAGGCGTCTTTAGGAACGGACACATAAATGCCTTTCGCATAATTGCTTTCTTTCAGCGCTTTATTCCCAAACACTGGTTCTGTTAATTGTATTTTGAATGCCTTATGTCTATCGCCGCACATATAGATCTGCTTCTGATATAGCGTTGCTCTCGGAGTCACATCAACTGTGGACTCGTTGTTAATATGACACTGGAGTTCAATAATTTCACCTAAAAATTGTTTAAAATATTCAAATAAATTATAATATTTGTTAAGGGGACATTCAAATAGTACGTACGCAGAAGGTAGGGGGGAGTCAGGAGAAAGCGTATGAATGCGTACGATTTTTAAGGGGGGGGGGGGTCAATGCGACTCTACGTAATCATTGAATATGCAAAATAAACTGATAAAAAGATTTGTTTGGAATTTATAAT
>JAQFXN010002889.1:0-11808 GCA_034693365.1 Liacarus xylariae
AAAAACATTTTAACTGCAATTCTGATCTCAGTTTGCAAAATAGATTCTCGCTCATTATTTCATTCTTGGAAACTATTCCGCGCAATAATGCATAAAAATAAAGCCGCTTTTCTACCAACATTAGTTATGAATGAAAAAGTGTGCGAGAATCTATTTTCCAAATTTAAGTTACAATTGCAGTTAAAGGGTTTTAATAAAATAAATTATAAACAAAATATTTTTTTTGGAGATTTTTTATTTATAGTAAAAATTAAACTCAGAATAAGTGACAAATGAATAAAGTAAAAACTTAATATTGAAAATTCATTAGAATTAGTACTTATATTATTGAAAATGTCTTTCATGTAATTAAAACATTTAGTTTTATTCTAATTATTTTTGATTTTTTCAAAACTTTCTCTAACATTTCCAGTTATGGCTTCTAATACAATATAAATATTATAAATGTTTGAATTTTTAATTGAATTCAAATGCAATTTTGTGTCAATGTGTTTAATTAATTCACACCTGTCTCTATATTTTATAATCTTTTTACAGGAACGGCAATAAAGTGCTTCTTTTTCTAGAGATTCATTATTTACACTGCAATCAGAACCAAATTCTCTGAAATAATTTTTTAATTTCACAGAAATATTTTAATTTTTTGACATTATATAAAAAATACATTAACATCTATTTGAAAATTCATTTCAAGTGAATTATTCAATTATGAATAGAAAAAACGTTTTATTTAAAAAATTAAACTATTTTCAAATCAAATATACACTATTTTGGAACTAAAACATTGTAACTGCAATTATAACTTAAATTTGCAAAATAGATTCTCGCACACTTCTTCATTCTTATAAACTATTCCGTGCAATAATGCTATATTATAATCCCGTATTTATCTCAACAATAATCATAACGCGTTGACTAATACAAAGTAATAATTTATTATAATATAGGTTTGGAGGAAAATGCCGAAAGAATTGAATGCAAATAGAACTAGTGATTCACTTAAGGAAAGATTTAAGAAAAGAATAGTGCCCAGGATTCATAAATGTCAAATCAGTAACGAATCGAAAAAGCTTATTTCAATTGAAGTTCATTGGCTAACAGACAGCGAGAAGGAAGCCGTACTAAATAAATCTAAATAATTACTAAATACTGCAACACTATTGCACAATAGCTCCCTTAGCTCTTCCCCTACCTACCCATGTCTACCTATACTTACCTAACACTTGCATAACACTTAAAAATAAAAAAAAGCAGTCCTGTCCCAGACACCAACAAATACACTCGTGGATAGCATTTTAACATATATACGAATTCTGTGTATTATTATATATTACTTAAATAAAATCTAAGTTTTAACTAAATTGTGACTAAGTTTTAATTATACCCCTAACCCTAATCTAAAACTAACCAAACTACCCCTCCTACACCCCCTGTGCCGTTGCAATACTTTGTAAAACTTAGTGTAATTAAAATTTTCGACTTTTCTACAGCAGAAAGCTATTAATTTAACGCTCTTAGCAAATAAGAATCGTTACCAGTATTTGGTATCCTTTTATTAATCAATATATTTTCATCATTAATGATCACAATTTATTTGATTTATTGTAAATGATTATCAGAAATAATTTGTTATAATTTTTATCGGTATTTCTTTACCATTTAATGGAACCGACGATTTTTATTTGGCGAAACATTTGAGTTAAAATCAAACGCTTCATCCATTTGTTTATAAAATATATTTTATTAAAAAAAATTAAAAGGAAAACAAAAATTATTAGGGACAAATCTCCCATAAAGAGGGGCACTGGTATTGGACCAGTTATATCACCTTTGACTTTACAATTAAGCAATTCTGTTGTAAAGCAGTATTCCGTCTGTAAATCCTCTGAATGTGAATCTATAGAACATATTTCAATCCATTACTCGGAACGCAAAAACCTAAAAAAGTTTTTTAAAGTTTTGCTTATATTCTATCAAAACAATACTGGATTAACAAGAATTTAGTTTTAGAAGTTCGCATTGAGATTAAAACAAAACCGAACGTTAAGTTTGGCAATAGCTTTGAGAGAATACTCTGATTAATGTGTGTATAAAATATTGCTCATAAACATCATTATTAAAACTTTGAAAAATAGTGCTAAAAAAAGTGCTAAAAAAGTGCAACAAATAAAATAGTGAGCGTCACTCAAATTAGATAATTTAGTTTGGAATGCAGTTAAAAACGTCTATAAAAATATCACAAGCCTGAGCTTGGGCCTAGATCTGAACTCTATGAGCCTCTGCCTGAGCCTGGCCTGCAGTATAAACCTTGGGGAGGTAACGGGGTATAACCAATATGCCATGGGTAGCCAGACTCAGAGAGAACAAAAAGCACTTAAGAGTTGAATATCATCGAAGTACTCAACTTTACACATACTTTTAGGAGATCAAAAAGAGTATTTTTCAAAATTTTAGGAAGTCCAAAACTTATTGGATTTCATTGGAAGATTAAACCTTTTCAAAAACAAAGGGTTCCCAAAATATGCTCATCTGATTGATGTCCTAAAATGATGTGAAAAGTACAATGAATTCATTATTCAATGTCTCAACTTTAACGTGCTTTTAAGCACTCTCTAAGTCTGGCTACCCCTGCGATATACACTCCATATCTCGAAAAACATTTTGGAAAAAATACTTAAATAGTTTTGGCCCTTTGCTCATCTCTAGTTATTGTTGAACGGGATATAATCGTTCAAAACATAAATGTGTTTAAAAAACAAATTAATCATTTTTAATACAATAATAAGTATTTATAAAATAATTATTTTGTACGAGCGTTCTTTCGTTAGCACTATAGATGAGCAGAGAGGCCATGGCCGACGATTTCAATCAGTTGTGTCATAACTGAAGTCGTAGTCATTGTTGCAATCGTTTATTTCAGACATAAAAATCAAAATTTTGGTCTGAATTTCATTTAAGAATTGTTTATAAGTTTTCATAAGAATTAATAATAAACCATATTTTTAGGCAATAATGAGAGCATTTATGGATCAGATTTTCCAACCATTAAATCCAATAATCTGTCAAACAATAGTACAGAAGACACAATACATAGTAAAACCAGTGATACAACTGCTGTCACACAAAGTAAACCAAAGAAGTTATTGAAACCAATGAAATCAAAAATATAGAAATAAATTCATAAAAATATTAAACATAAATCAAATATCTTTCCAATACTTTATTTCAAATATTATTCATCCGTTTATTTATTCAAAACTTTTTAATAAAAGTTCTGATAATTTATTTCTTTTGATTTCTATAATTCATTAATTATTTTCATGCATTCAATATTGCATTTTAGTTCAATTGTATTACAAAAGGAGTTGTTGGAAGGCATTAGAATATTCTTCAATTCTGTTATAACTCTATTTGTGAATTTAGAAATCACAATAATAGATAAACAAGAAAAATTTTAAAGGTATCTTGAAAAACAAGAATGTTTAAACTATAACTTACAGCATATTGAAAATTAATAAGGGAACATTCAAATAGTACGTACGTAAAAATAGCAAAAATTTTGGACCCCCTCCCCCATAATACGCACACGTTATGCGCGCATTATATAAGAAAGTACACTCAGGCTCGACTCCTCCCCCCCCCGCTGAAAATTTGTGAAATGAATGAAAATTTGTTAAAATTTGGCGCAGTTTAAATATAAGCCTCAACGAAAGCCATGTTATTCGGTTTGAACTTATTGGCCATTAAAACAGTTAAAGCAAAATTTAAATTAAACGACAAAATAAACGAAACTTTTATTAAATTTTCAAATATTTTACTTTAGATGTAAGATTAAAATACTTAAATTTATCAAAGGATTATAAGTTCCAAACTTAAATCTTTTTATCAGTTTATTTTGCATATTCAATGAGTACGTACAATCGCATTGACTCCCTCCTTAAAAATCGTACTCATTCATACGCTTACTCTTGACCCCCCTCCCCTACCTTCTGCGTACGTACTATTTGAATGTCCCCTAAGCTCTAAATGATAGAATCAATAATTAAAAATTATTTTAATAACTAAGATATTGCACACAAAGCCATAAATCTACATGTACTAAACAACAAAGTAATTAAGACAGGTATTGTCCAGGAGTTGGATGACGTGATCTGTATTTTGTCGGTAATAAGAAATTTTAGTCATAATGTCTAATAAAATCATTTAAGTCACACTTTCTCACGAAATAACAATAATACAACTGATATTATGATAGAATAGATAAAAAGATGAATTTATGATTTACAGTAGAAATAGTAAGATATCTCTAGATATGTGTAAACTTTAAAGAAAACAATTATTTAAATTATAAGAAAAAAATAAAGAGTAAAAGAAAGTGAAAAAATAATTTCATTAAAAAGAAATGAATAGACGTTTAAAAAGGAAAAAATCTCGCAAACAATTTACACAATAAAGAAATGCTTAAATTATTTACAAATACAATATATTTAATAAGCTTTTTCTCTCTACTGCTCTATTAAATGGCAAAAGCAGTAAAACTAATAAACTTTAACGACTTTTGGTTACAGTAATAATGGAGTGAATTATTTTTTATACAACGCATAATAAACAAAACAATTGCTGTTAACCTTTAATTTCATCATCAGTTTATCATTAGGTGACGCGTCCTTTTCATAAAATAGTATATTTCGCATCTTTTTTGGAAATATACTCTACTCTTTCTCCTATATAAGGGGCATAATTGGAATCATTCCGATTAACTGTTCTCAGAATAAAGATATTAATAATAAGTATTATTTTCTTTTAACTAAATAAAGAAGACAAATAACTTTCAATATTAAGCTAATGAAAGAAGTTTTTGTATTCATTTATTTTTATACATTAAATCAATTTAATTCTGTTTTCCCGGAGATTCAAATCAATTTAATTCTGTTTTCCCGGAGATTCAAATCAATTTCTGTTTTACTGAAGTTTTTTTCTTTTTTTTGCCAAAAAACTAATTAAATAATAAAAATGAATAAAAACAGAACCGAATCATTAATATCAGCGAAAAAAGCTGTGAACAACATTCGGAAACACGGATTAGGTATTTGTTTAAACTTATCTATAATTTTTCAGAGTTTTTAAGTCATTTGGAAAGTTTATAAAATTTATTTATTTTCTCAAAATATAAAAAAACTAAATCCATTTGAAAACTGTATGTTTAGGTGCAATACCCGTGCGATATATAGTGGTGATTCTCAGTTGTCTAACTAATGGATTGTCTTATACTATGAGAACAAATCTAAATCTAACTATAGTAGCAATGGTTAAGCGACCAAATATTACACATAAATTCGATACATGTCTGGCACCCAATCAAACATATGATGCGACAGAAGTAAGAAAACATATTAATTATTATTATTTATTTTAAATTTGCTTCAAATAATCCAAAAATCTTTAAAATGAAATATAAAGAAAAATTAATCGAATTTATTCCTAATATTCCTATAAAAACAAGCAAATCGATGGCGAATATGATTGGTCTGAGTCCCTGCAGGGAGTAGTCCTGGGCTCTTACTATTACGGCTATATTCTGACCAATGCATTCGGTGGACAATTGGCCGATTGGATCGGTGCCCGTTTCCTTGTGGGTGCATCTGTGCTCAGTTCTGGCATTCTTACTCTTATAATACCTGTCTGTGCCGAGTGGTCTGTTTACTCTGTTGTTGTTGTGCGAGTGATCACAGGTTTAGTTCAGGTCTGACACAGTTTTAAGGAAATATTTCTTTAACGATAACTCATTCATTCATTCCTTTAATTTGCTTTAAGGGTGTTTTGACTCCGAGTTTGTATACAATGCTGGCCTATTGGGTTCCAGTTTCAGAAAGATCTTCATCACTAGCACTGGTACAAGTGGGAGGAAATATAGGGGCTGTAGTGACAATGCCATTGTCTGCTTATTTATCTCAACATGGATTCGCCGGGGGCTGGCCCTCAGTCTTCTATGTTTTAGGATTTATTGGTTGTTTTGCATTTATTCCATGGGTTTATTGTGTATATAATACCCCCGCAGAACATCCAAGGATTAGAGGCAAAGAATTATTATACATCCAGGCACACGTGACCGCCAGTTCCAAGAAGAAAAAACGTACATTTGTGCCATGGCTTTCAATAATTACATCACCTCAGGTACAAAATGCGTGTTATAAGCATTTTTAATAGTCATGTCTTTTCACAATCAGGTTTGGGTTATTATGGTGACCAAATTCTGTGGTGCCTGGGGCAATTTGTTCCTAATGTCTAAACTGGTAAATTAATTTCAGAAATTCTAGATATTATTTAATTATTAAAATAAGATCTAATTTGTGTTTAGCCAACATATCTCGAGTCTATTCTGCACCTGAATATGGATTCCGTAAGAGATATTAATAGAAATTTGAATTTTAAACTTTAAAAGTTATTAAATATACTCTTAATAACAACATATAGAACGGTGCGGTCAATGCAGGCATATATATCGCATACAGCGGTTCGCTTTTGCTTTTCGGCTACATTTCTGATGTAATAGAAAAGAAACGTCTATTGAATCGGACGGTTTCGCGCAAAGTATTCGAGACAATAGCTCTTATTGGGTCAGCAATTCTGATGGCAATTATTCCAGTGGTTGGCTGTAATCAAACAGCAGTTATTGCATTACTTATTATAGGAATGATAGTTCTGGGTCTGTGCAGTGGTGGCGATAATCCTATTGTCGTCGATGTCGCTCCTGATTACTCGGGATCTCTCTATGGATTTCAGAATGCCTTCGCCAGTTTTCCCGGTTTCTTAGCACCACTTGTTGTGGGTGTTGTGTTGGATGGAAATTCTGTGAGTCTATTATTGTTTACATTTCTTAATTCTTTCAATTTTCAATATATAAATTAGTTTTAAAAACTTTGAATTTGCGCTAAAATGATAGTTCTTTATTCCAAACATTTATCATCAAATGCGTTAGGGATGGGCAATGGTGGGGGCAATGGGGGGGGGGTATAGCCAAAATATCCCTATGTCTCCGAAAAATGACCAAAATATCCTCCCCGCTAGAAATTTTGAGAAAACGGCGCTGAAAATGTCGTTTCTGAAGAATATTCTTTGAAATTTTTTCTAAATTCGTTGAAAAATAACAGAATTTTATAAAATTCTTGCTAAATTTCGTCAAATTCTGTCAGATTCTTACATGATTCATCATAACTTGCCTCAATTCTATCAAATTCTGTTAAATTCTTGCAGAATTGGTAGAAATTCTGTTATAACTTATTATATCAATTTTAATTAAATTCTGCAAGTATTTGACGGTTGAAAAATATCCCCCCCCCCTGTACTCCTTCCTTGTGATTTTAAGGCTCTTATCAATACCTTATACCCCCCTGACTTTGAAGTCATTGCCCATCCCTAAAATGCATTAAATAGTGTTTTTCCTTATTAAATAGTTATATGAAAAGTTATATTATATGCATACAGTTTTACAAACTAGAATATATATAATTTTTATACCTTTTAATAATTGAGTAACTATTAAGAGATATAAGTGAATGTATGACTGAGTTTTAGCTTATTTATAGTGTATTCCTTTAATACCCTGTACTATAATAAAAGATAAAATATAACTTTTGTATAGTTTTATAAGCTATGGTTACTAATCGCCACATCACTAAAACAATATGACACTACCTGTGATACAATATATTGTAATACAATCTGCATATTTGCACTTATTTTCATCGAATCATAATTATAGTCAGTATTATTTCATTTGAATATAATTTTATTGCATATATTTTGAATACAGCATTGAATTTATTGCCTATAAAATAGAGTAAAAGAATTGATAGTTTATACAGATATCCGTTGTTTAATGAACAAAATGCACCCGAGAATATTTTACCATATATTTTATGCAATTATGCAGTTATTTTCAGGAGTAAAGCACTGAAAAATTCAATTTTTTCGTTTTTTAGGATAATTTAATTCCGTTCCTAATTGTAGAATTTAATCTTCATTTTATTAATACATTTACATAACATTTCGGTCTAATAATAGCATTAAAGTAAATCATTTATAAACCATTATTTCGTAAAACATTTCTGATTTTATTTTTCTTCTTTAAAACTATATTTTTATTTTAAAAGATATTAAATTTTTATATAATTTTCAGATTTCTAATGATTAAAATTATTTCTATATTCCAGTCAGAAGACCCGATGAAACAATGGGACAAATTATTCTATATCGCAGCCGGCATTTATGCATTGGGTGCTCTTGTCTTTGCACTTTTTGTTTCAGCCAAACCACTGGGTATTTATCGTTAAATTTATTATTATTTTTATTAATTCCTAACACCAATCATATGCATTTTATTGACACAAAGCCTGGGGTCGGGCGCGCACGGGTACTATACGAACGACAATCGACGAAAATCATTTAAACGGATCTATTTATCTAAAGTCAAATCACGGAACCATTTGTGAGACCGACAGTAATGTTCCCCAAAATAATTAGCTTTTCATTAAAAATGCACAAAAAAGTCATTTTTCACTTCATTCATCATTAAATGATTAAACAAAATGCAAACTATATTTTGTTAAAATGCATTATAAAACTGACAAAATTACACGATTTGTATAATTATGTATAAAATTATGTAAAAATAAATTATTTTTTTAGTTTACTCTTATTTAACGAATTGCAACGAAATTATAATAAATGAATGAAATACAATGTAAACAGAATAGAGTTTGGCTATTAATCGAGTTGTATATACAGAATTGGTGTCAGAACTGTTCTAAATAGAGGAACCCTCGGACAAGTGATTGCCTTACAGACTAAAGAGACCATTGAAAGCAAATCGAAAATAATAAATATTAGAATTGATTTGTCGATGCAATCACACGATTGAGAACTACTAATGACCTGATGGTTGCAATTAGCACACAATCACTTGAACTCAACAAAACTGTCTGCATTTTTATCATTCGTTCCTCAATGTTAGGCAGAACATCAAAGTTATATAGGGATGGACAATGAACTCAAAATCAGGGGGTATAGGCTACTGATAAGAGCCTCAAAATCACAGGCGGGTATAGAAAAATTCGGGTCTCACTGAAGGGGCGGATAAAGAAATTGTTTTTAGATTTAGAATCTCTATTTTAGATTTTATATGCGAAATTGTCAATATTCAACCTAAAAATTCTGCAAGTTCTAGCAATTCAAAGTCGATAATCCAACTTAAGAAAATAAAGTCTTACTCTTCGTCTTTGACTTCCCACCCTTACCCCCACCTGACCCCCTGTGGTTAAGTATGTGGCTATGACGTTTGCATTTGTGAAATTATTTTTAAAAATCCTTAACAGATCCCAAAAAAATTGAATCAGAGATGTTAGAGAGCAGGTAGCTTTTAGGATTAACGTCAAACTTATGTCAAATAAACTAATACAAAGACTATCAGGGCACTTTGATAAGTCTTCAGAATTTGATGGAATTTTAATCGTTATTACAGCACACTACAGCTCTCCAGAATTCAAAAGCACCACCATTCCACACTTGTCCATATATTGTTAATCAATAATGTTTTATCCTTATAATTTTTTAATACAGTATTTAAGGTTTAGTCATTTGGTTAGCTATTGTGCTATGCTTTTAAGAATATGATTCATTAATATTGAATACTTTGTATATTTCAATCTCATAGATAAAACCTATTAAATCTATTAGTATTGACTACAAAACATTTATCAAAAACAAAAACAATAAATATTAGACAATTAGGAGATCTTAAAAGGCGGTCACATAATTGGTTCGCTTTTATTTTTTTAATAAATTTTAAATGGTAAAAGGTATTTTAGTTCTGTAAAAACATATGAAATATCATATCCATATTTGTTTATCTCTCCTCAACAATTGATTTTGATCACGTGATAAAGTGAATACGTAGACTATCTAAACACCCTAGGTCACAGTGCAAACTATGGCTGAGAGGATAGTGCAGTCAAATCAATTTTGTAGTGGAAAGACAAAAGTTTAATATAAAAAAGAATTACTGAAATCGGATTAATGGTTCAGGTTTTATGGCTTAAAAAATTTTCGAAACTGCTGTTTTCAGCTGGATGACAGAAGATATCATCCCATTTCTTCGCGGATGTATCTCACAGTTCTAACACCTGTATGCCATCTAGCATTGTATTATAGCAGTATCGTTTGGCAGTGTTTGTTCAACATAAGGTCAAATTGTGTCATTTATAACCTGATGATTGTATCCTGTGTCCATTTTTCACCAGCTTTTAGAAAATCAAAACCAATAATCTGATCTTTCTTCACAGCCATGACATGACGAGATGACTGCTTAATTGTTCCCTGAATTCTGCAACAGGCCTGGAGATCATCCTCCTGTCCTGCGCCACTTTACGCCTTGATTAGAATCTGGAGGAGTATAACACCTCCAAATTGTTTCATCAAAAGCTAATATTCATCCAAGCATTCCAGCATCTCTTTGGAACCATCTTATATTTCATCCTGATGCGTACACTCTGTTCCTCTTATTGTCATCGTTAGCTCGTGTGTCACCTATCGTGCATTAATCTTCCTGTAGCCTAATTTGTCGAGTATGACCACAACACTGCCATGACTAATTCCTAGCTCCAATGCTATCTTATCAACCGACCAATCTTTTTTAATTGACATTAAATATTCCACTCTATCCTGGTGTCCTTGATCTGTGGCAGAAAAGAGTCGTTGATTATTACATCTCTGATAAGTTGTATACGCCGTTTGTTTTGGTTGAAATCGTTATAAAAGTTCTAAATTTGCCCCTGAGAATAGATATTTTTTGGCCCTAATGCCCTTCTCAGTCTCTGTCACTTCTGTGCAAGGTACATTTGCAGCACCGATACAGCAATAAATGCTGTTTGATCTTGGACAGTCAATCGAGCTGGCATTCCGTATCTAAGACAAGTGCTCATAAATTTTTCAAATAATAATAGCTAATAACTAAAAGAAATTCTTTTACATTATTCGTCACTCTCTACTTCTGTACAAGTGTTCTCATCAAGTGGTTCTGGTGTTTGTGCAACATTTTGATAAATTAGAGCCAATGACGCGATAATATGCACAATAAGTTTAAAATGCATATATTGAAAAACTAGTCTTAATGATTGCTAGAATTAAGAACATCAGATTATATACGCATTCATATAAGTTATAAAAGGATCCTTTCACAAAAAAATTGTTTATAAAACAATTTATTTAAAAAGAAAATGGTAAATAACATTTATTCAAAATTTTCATAAAAATATGTTAAAATTATAAATGAAAATTGAAGTTTAATTTCATTGATTTTAAATTTAATTGCAAATTTAAAAAAAACTTGTTAAGCCATCAAACCTGAACCATTAACCCGATTTTTGTAATTCTTTTTAATATTAAACTTTAGCACTGCAAAAATAATTTGACAGCATTATGCACTCATTTATAGTTTGCACTGTGACTTAGGGTGATTAGATAGTATACATATTCACTTTATCACGTGATCAATATCAATTGTGGAAATATTCCGGACATCAGTACTAAAACATTGGGCATAACTAATGGGTTGAATAATGAGAATAACGACAGCGCATCACAAACTGACTCAGAATTTTATGAAAAGAAAAATTTTGCCAAACATTTAAACGATGAGAAAATGGATTTCATATTTGAGAAACTTTTGGACATGCTCTGGGAGTGTGGCCGAGTGGACTAACGGCCATGTCTCTGCTTAATAGGCAACAGAGTAGTGAGTTCGAACCCTGC
>JAQFXN010002890.1:0-11808 GCA_034693365.1 Liacarus xylariae
GAAAGCATATTTACTTAATAAATAAGTTTTTGCATTAATTGTATAAATGTATGGCATTTATGGTGTATTTTGTATTCTTCAAGTGATGAACAAAAGAAGTTTCCATTTTCACCGATTTTTTCCAAATTATATTCGCCTTCACTCACAATAATGTGTTTTACTTAGAAATACAAAAAATGTTTATTATTAGGTAAAGGAAACCCAACAACTGAATCAAGAAAGCACTGTATCCAATATTTAATCTGAAAACCTGAAACTTATATATTCCTTAATTCTAATGAAAACATAAACCGAAAACTTTATTCTTGTTTTGAAAATTAATAATTCATTAAAAATTAAAGCAATGAAAAAAATATTTTGAACGAATACAGGATCTGAAAAAATCATTCTCCAATAGTTTGGTTTATTCATCCATATATTAATATTATATACCAATACCTGTACTCAAACATATAAAATCACCGGTATTTCAAAATATATATAAAATTTAATTAAATATTGAGGACATAATAGTGCGAAAGCTTTTGGGTTTTGATTACAAATATAAAAGTATTCTCAAAAAAGCTATATATAAGAGCACAACAGGTAAGGGTATATAAAAATCTAAACTCCATTTATTTCTATCATATTATAGACAAGAATGAGTTCAATCAAAAAAAAACAACAAAAATTTTCATTTTTAACAAACATGTAATCTATTGTTGGAAAAAAGTTTTTTGTGTTATGTTATCGCAGATCGGTTTCTGATTACCTAATTTTGCCGATATCTGAATCGAATATCAATTTATAATTTGTTTATCAAAAGTTTATATCCATTTATTAACACTTCTACTTAAATATCATACAGGTTATTTTTAAAAAAGGCATTAATATTAACAATAATTTTTGAAGTCATAAAGAATAAGAAGAGAAGCGAAGCTAAAAATATTATAAACTATTAGATAGAGATTTAGATTGATATCAAACAAAACACATAAACAAAATATAAAAAAAAACTGAATTACAATAAAGAGAAATATAATGAAAAATTCCATTTGATTTCATAAATATTCAAAAAAAAAAAATTTAATATTGTGTTGAAAATGAAAAACTCTTTATGATATCTAATTTTAAAAATAGAAATATAATAGTTATTGTGTGCGATAATAGAATATAATGGTTTAAAGTTTGCGTTCATTAAAAGGACAAGCCTTTAGTTGACCCTAACATTCAAATAGGAATTGAAAAAAAGTTTTGAATTTATGCTTAAAGACAAAAAACTTAATGCAAAAAAATATTTTTAAGACAGAGGGAGATAACAAACACTCCACCTCTTATAGCCCAGTGATAACTGATATAAGAAGAAAAGAAATATTTAAATTATATATCTTATTCTTAACTACAATATAATAATAAAGTTTTTGTTTTGTTTAATACCGTTAGAAACAATAATTTATACTCCATTTAAACCCTATCTTAGAAACTATTTGTATGGCTGTGGCATATATTTATGGAAGTGTTGGACGTGAGGGAACATAATTATTTCAAATATTGTCACTTATATAATAAACTGAATTATAGTTTATTATATATTAAATACGTGAATGAGACTGCAATCTGTTAGCCTTTATCTCCTCATTCTCTCTCCTAATTAAATAACTTCGTAACCCATTTCTCAATAGTGTATACATTTTTTTGGTTTTTAGTTACAAATTACTTATACCAACAACAGTCCGATCATTACTACTGGTTATTGTCATTTTTCTATGTTTGACCTCATAATTGAGAAATAGTATTTCATTACATTATATGCAGATTTTTTTGTTCCTCTGATGACAATTCATTGTGATTTCAAATTTTCTATTGGGTGTTTGACTTAATTACGAGTGCAATCTAACCGACACAATGAAAGGTCAAATGAGGATACCTTAATTCCTGAAAATTATGACACTTGTAATTATCACAAGGAAAGACATCTAAACCACAGAAGACAGAGAGTTAAAGATGAGATTTCAATTATTCAGCTTAGAATCTATTCAATCAATTTTATTAATCGTTTGAATAGAATATAAGACAAAATAAAAAAAAAATAAAAGAAATTTAATGTCGAAATACAATAGAGTGAAGTGAGTGTTATTGAGCGGAAATTTTTCATATACGGTATGAAAACTTTCATTAAAGAAAGAAAATTAGAAAAAGTTTTTTTTGAAGAGTTTTGTGTGAATTGAGTAATCAAAGAAAAGGAGAGGAAAATTATTTATTTGAAAACTAATTTAATTCACTTTTTTAATTTAATATAAGGAAGTTTTTGTAAAACTTATCAAAAAAGTTAGGTTTTTTTTATATACGAAGTAATTGCTGTCAATATTGTTAATTTGGAATATAATTTAATAAAATTAAACTAAATATAAAATAACTATAAAATAATTTAAAATATAAAATGTTTCGGTTGAGCTATTTCTACAAAATGAGACACAGATATCACAATTTCGAGACACAAAAAAAAGATATTCGAGTGACACGAGTAGTAAAAATAAGTTATTTTTTGTGTGCAAAAGTCATAATTTCCTAAAATAATTGCACATTTGAGAGAACAGACACTTTCAGAATAGCTAAGTTTCGAAAGACGGCTTTTTTGATGACAGATTGTTTGGGAAAAAATTTATTTTATTTTTTTTAATTATAAACCCAAAGATTGGGAATTCGGAAACTTTTTTTTATAAATTAAGTTAATATACAGTAGTTTTAAAATAAAATTTTATAAATTTATTGCTCAACTCTTATCTGTTGTAACCTATGCTTATACATAACCCATATTTAAAATATTTCCCAAATCTTTATGATATTTTAAGACT
The DNA here is from genome assembly GCA_034693365.1 of Liacarus xylariae. NCBI lineage: Eukaryota > Metazoa > Arthropoda > Arachnida > Sarcoptiformes > Liacaridae > Liacarus > Liacarus xylariae. The sequence continues at coordinate 2,835 of JAQFXN010002890.1, forward strand.
TAATTTTTTCATCAAATTTTTGTTAAATTTCTAATTCGTTTTAGTTCGACATTTGATTTTTGAAAATATAAAAATGAAAAAAATAAAATATATGTGAATACCGTTTCAAAAGCACAAACATTCAGACAATTCTCAGGCAAACCGGTAATGCGAAACAAGAAGTTTGTAGTAACAGGAGGTACGGTATGAAGATATCGGTCTGCAGTTATATTGAAATAGAAATATTCTAATCATATGAAAGGCTACTGAAATAATATGTTATGAAATTTGTGAAATTTTTTTATTTTCAGAAAAAGTAGTTTAAAATAGAGTTCACAATACATTATGGGATACTTTTAAATATTGCCTCGCCCTAGAACTCTGGCGTAATGTTCTATAATAATATACTTCAAGAGCGAAAAAATAATTAAACATTTGTTTGTACTAAAGCTTTATAGTTATATAACAAGAATGATATTCAATATAACCTCATATTTAGAATGAATATTAATCTGTCGGACACTAAATGAGACGAATTGTGTCAATTAGTTACAGCATTTCTAATACACAACAATTAAAGAAAATTATTTTATTAATTATACGTAAAATAAACATAACATTTCTAATTAAAGTCAAACTAATTAGAGGACGGATTAATTAGATACTCAAGTCTATTTTAATAATCAGGAATATGCAAGCTGACAAAACTCAAAAATGTTTCAAAAAAGTTTTATAAACATCATGCAAAAGGGAAAAGGGATCTAATTTACTTCAATATTAAAATTTTTCCAAATTCAATATATAAATATAATAGCGTAAAATAATTCTGGAAAGGAAAAAGAAGGAGAAAATATCAAATCTATAAGACTAGAACATCAATTATTTGCTAATCTAAAAAATATTTCATATAACGTATAATACTTTGGTATAACAATTACTGACACTTTTACCACTGGACTTAAGAACTAATGCAACGGATAATTCAATTATGGCTTAGTATTCAATGATAAAATATATGGTTAGACAAGAGAATGAGAGTGAGTGGGACTACGAGTATGAATGCGAACAAAAATGTATCGGTTTATACAATAGGTTTGGATCACTTAATAACAGTACTCTTATATAATATTATTGATTGTTATTATATTTTTTCAGTCATAATATCAAAACATATAATAATTTTTCAAGAATGTGCACCGATTTGTTGGGCACACCGATTGAGATTAGTGTAAAACTTTAATATAAGACTATTCGTGACATTTGAAAACCCAGAATCCCTTTTTAAAAAAACTTAACTAAAATATATAATACAACCACTTGTTATGAACTCGAAGTATAGCATTCTTTTATATTTTATTATTATTTTTTCTCTCAGTTCGAAACATTTTTTTTAACTGCAATAATATTTGTCCTAAATATGGTTTTTCATTACTCTTTAACACAACTCACATGTCATTACGAATTTTTTTCTTTAACGAAATCATAAATTCGTGAGCAATTGCTTTGTGAAAAACAAGAAATATTTTATATATTAAACTCTAAAAGACATGGATTTGTAATTTTTTTATAATTTAATTCAGAAAAAAATTATATTTAAGAAAATGTTTTACACAAATGTTTTTTTTTTGTTACAAAAGAAGAATAATAAGAGTTTTAATTTTTTAATTCGCGACCAAAAACATTAAAAAACAATTTTAAGCATCAGATAATTTACATACCTTTTTGTGTTTTAAAGTGGCTTTTATGCTGTTTTGTTGCGATAACTTTTAAAATAATTATATAAAAAAATGTTATTTTTATTATATAATTAGAATAAAGTAAATGAAGAAAAAAACAATAAAAAAATAGTCAAATCCGGAATCGATGAGCACTGATAAAGCAGTGGTACTATTATTAGGACCAACAGTATGTAATAGTAATCAAACAGTTCTGTGTCTGACTTATTTCAGAGACACAACTAATCCCATTATAAACGCATATTTAGTCTTCGTATCGATCGTCGGGTGTTTTTAGCGGTCGAGTAATTAAAACTAATAAATGAAGCAAAACCTTAAATATTGATATATGTGTTGTGATTACGATTTTTCCAATAGAGTTAGTCAAGTGTGTGTATACGCCAGTAGTAGTGTTGCAGAACCCGGTCTTTTCGATTAACAACACCTGGATTTTACATTTAGTGCAAACGGGGAAATCTCAAACTGGAAATCCCGTTCCGATCCAACCAAACGTATACACAAATGAAGTTTTTTTTAAGTTATAAAATAAAACATAAACTAAACTAAAACTTCGAACCAAACTCTTATGAGGACTACATTCATGTGAATCATAACTAGAACTGAATGACCCAAACAGAACAGCCAACAACACAAGACTAGTCGAAGAACTACTCCGAGTGTTTGCATCTGCGCCTCGAATACAACCTGATTCCTATTGCACAGGTATTGCATGAATTGCATAGACTTATACAGTATTATATAACACAACATATAGTGAGTGTTTGTGAAAAGAAGAAAAATACGATCTTTTAATGTATGAATAGTATTGCGATCACACAAACGAACTCTTAAGAGTAATATGTTTTTCCTCTATAGGGAGGGGACGTTAAACTGTGTATTGAGGAAAGAGCCGGACGGGTGTGAGGTATGCCATACTATGCCATATGAGAGTATGTGAGACAAGAATTTGCATTTGCAAACGTCATTCACCGGACATAATGTTTTGGCACAGAATAAGTGAATGAATCAGATCACAGATCACTCACTCTCTTGTTTTCCATTAAGACCTCTCTCTATCCCTATCTTCTATAGCTATTGTGTTAATCTTCAACTCAGAAATTCTGGAAATTATAACAAAATTTGTTTATCACAGACTTATAATTAAAGGTTGAAAAAAGAAGAAATAATTACATATATCTGTTGACAATCAAAATATGTTTTTCTACCATTTTTTTGCATCTTTTTTTCGATGTTTTATTTATTCTTCCGTTTCATTTAAATAATTTCAAATAATATATTTCAGATTCAGAAAACGCTATTATTGTCATTCAAATACAGCCAAAAAACTTGTTTCTATTTTTTATTTTGATATTTTTCTCTCAATTCATAGGGAGAATCAGAAATTTGAAATTATAATTATAATAACTTTTTGGGGATTGAATTGAATTTTTTTTTCCTGAAATTGATTTTAAACGCATTGTCTTTATTTATTAGTGAATATCATATATACCTGTATTATTGAGAAGAGAAAAAACAGATCAATTTTTTTCTTTTTAAGAAATTAGTTTATTTTTCAATCAACAGAATTTCAGAATCTGAGAGAAAAAATGCAGTGGAGTGTTTGGTCATTACACTCATTGGCAATAAATTATAGAGTGGTTTGTATGACACAGGTATTTTTCGTGTCAACACATCTACTGGCGTATGACAGACAGGCATTTGACTTAATTGATTGAATAACACATTTAATTGTCTGCCATGAAATTGAAAGAGAAATAAATATATAACAAGTTTTTTTTTCGTTAATATTTAAAACTATCATGAATTCTGACTAATAATGAACAGAAGGCGAGCACTCGAACATTGTGTTAAGACAATTAGGCCAAATGCTTACTATATTTATATATTCATATTAATCAAACACTATATTTATTGTTAAATTGAATCCCCAAAGCACTGGTCTATTATTAAAAGGAAAAGAAAAAAAGCAGAATTTCATATTTGAAGTCATTAGTTATGTATAATCTTAAAAGACCACAATTAAGGCCTAAATTTGAGGCATTGAGTGATGATTTAAATATAAAACACGCGATACTATCTGTACAATAGAGTGGCACAAGTGCTCTAGAGATGCAATATTAACGCTTTGCAATACAATCTGTTCCGTCTTTTTTCTCTTTTAAATGTTTGCCTTCGAGTTATTACGAGTCAAGAATATAATTGTCTTATAATATAAAAAACCAATAGTTATTCAGCATTAATAAGAATATAATGGAGAGAAGACTTGTTTTTTCACTTAAAATGCATTTACTTTTAAGAATATAATTTATAATATTTTAATATTTATATTAGAGATTGCGATAATGAATAAAAAATAAAGTTTGATTGCATTCTGAACACCAAAAATGCTGACAACCTTTAACGGGAGCATCAATTCTACGATAGCTATGACTCAACTCATATGCAAACTCCGGTTATTTCATATTTCTATTATTAAATTTGATAATTACAAGAGTGCGGACATGATATGCAAAATAATATCTTTTTTCTCTCTTACTTTGAATTAGCGGTTCAGCTATTTTTGGTCATTTAGGAAAATGACTTAATGTGTTCTTACTTTTAACTCGAATTTAATTTAAATACTTTTAATACTTTTTACTTGAAAAGAGTGGAGAGAGAGAGAGAGAGAGAGAGAGAGAGAGAGAGAGAGAGAGAGAGAGAGAGAGAGAATATTTTAGTAAAGTATTTAGTTCTCAAAAAATAACTTTTTTAAAACTATAAATAATACGCCCTCTTATATGTGCCCAATCTGTACGATAGGTGAGGATAGGATAAGATAGGACTACTTTTTTCAGATACATTCCGATCTTAAATGTTTGATGAAATGATTGATTGAAAAAAATTAAATCTAAATGAATTTTATTCTAATATAAAATAGAAATGTAAAGAAACAAATAATCGTAGTCTAAGTGAAATATTCGAGGGTAGAAAATATATTATATTAGAGGCGAATAATCTAAATCTAAACGAGATTATTGCCGAATATGAGGAGATAAGAAAGTTTTGTATAAAAGGAGATCTCGTGTAGGCATTAATGAATGGATGCAAAGATAAATTGTTTGATGTATTCAACGAGTGATTTGAAAAAAATCTTATGAAACCTTTTATAGTTGGGTCGTCACCTCCCATATTACACCTTTCCTTTTGTATTTCTGAATTAATGTTACGATTATTATTAAAACAGATATAAAACTAGAATAAGACTTATCTTTCGATTTTAATAAAGTCCGAACTCTTTTTTTTGTGACCAAATTTTGCTTTACTTTTATTTTAAGGAGTGTTAAAATTATTATATAATTCTCTCTCTCTCTCTCTCTCTCTCTCTCTCTCTCTCTCTCTCTCTCTCTCCTCCTTCCCTCCCCTTCACACTTCTCTATCCTTTCTTTAATTTTTTTGTATCTAAAAAATTAATAATTAATTCATTTTAAAACAAAGTCAATGAATTCAAACTATAAAAACATTGTTTTAATAATACAAAAGAGAAAATGTTTATTAGTTTTTTTTTTTTGACAGAATTAAGTTTAGAATTGTATAGAAGAAAGTGGAAAGTGTTGTGCATTTGTAGAGAGAAGTGTTGAGATGAGGTCATGCTGTATGTGTGCAGTACTTCATTGCTTAACTGTTACAGTACTGATGGGTTATCGCTCTATACAAGTCTGGCTAACCATTTAAGTGGGTGGACATCGACTCCTGGCTTATGATGAAAGCGATTCAATGAAAAGAATATGTGAAATGAGAGGGGAATCGAATAAATTGTTGAGAAAGTGAATGAAAACATGAAATCATTTATGAAGTTTTGATTAATGAAAGAGTAGTTAACGCTTTTAAATGAAAGACAATATCAATTATGGATTTAGTGTTTGTGCCGATCGCTAGCACTTCAACCCTAATGAGTGCCATAAAAGTTGAGTTGAATTAATAAATTGATAGACGAATGAAACTTAAATAAAAGAAAAAGTGAAACACAAACACATTATACACAAAGATTTTGATGAATAAATCACTTGAAACAGAAAAAGCAATTAAACCTAAAGTGTATCGAATCAACACAACTGACAATTAGCCTCATTATTATAAGTAACGAGTCGTTCGCACACAATATTTAATTGTATAGTCAGTTAAAAGCTTCAAAACAAACTCTCATTGTGTCCAACAGTTTATGCCTTACTTTCATTGAAGTAATTCTTCAGCGAATTCCTGATTACAATTCAATCAATACTACAAAATACCCAATCAATAGATTAATTGGAAATAAAGTTTTTAATTTTTCAATGAATAGAAAAATCAGAATAAAAAACAAGAGTAAAATTCATATTCAAAAAGTCAAGTCAAGGAAGAAATTGAAATATAATTTATTTTCAAATAATATATAAATTAATGACTTTTTTAGGAAAATAGAAATAAAAACAAAAATAAAGAGAAAATAAATTTAATTTTTATTTTATATATTATTCTTATTTAAGTTTTAATTCGATTGCCATTCAGATAGCTTTGAATGAATCATTTGTTTAATATAAATCAAAAAATGCAAATCTTTGCTCTTTTTATGGCCACAAAACCACCTGAAGAATAGGGAAGTGAACGCACAGTTATATCAAAAAGTCAACGCATGTAGTAATGAAATGGAAGTCATTTCAAATTGAATTGAAAATAGAGTTTAGTTTTTTATTTGATTTTAGATTCAAAACTAACATCAGATATAAGAAAAAAGTTATTTTTTAGTATTCAAAAGAAAATTTGTAATTAAGTACAAGATTTGCATTTATATAAGTTAAGCGATCCAGAGATGAGATTCAGAGATGGAAAGACATATAGTTTTTTATATATCTTAAAACTAAATTATATAACTTTTCCATTTGACTCTCCAATGAATTATTGACTTTTATTTCATTTTCTCTAACAATATCTTACAAATATGTTTAGTGTCAGTGGAGGGGTGGTCAAGCTCGGTCGAGACGGGTGGTATATGGAGAGGTATTTTTGAGAAATCTGCTCAAACCCCAGGGGGTTATAATATCATAATATTTAAAATACAAACTAAGATTAATTTTCCTTCGGCTCAAAACAAGTCAGAGGGTATCAGGAATGGGCAAAGGAATAAATTTCAGTGAGAGTATTTGATATTCCTGCCTGTGACGTCACAAATTTTGCCACATTTTGGACAGGGGGTCCAGGAGAAGGTATGTCGCAACTTGCAGAATTTAATTAAAAATGACGTAATTTAAAAGAATTTCGATTAATTCTGCAAAAATTTAACAGAATTTGACCAAATTTAACAAAAATTTGACAAAATTCTGTTATTTTTCCAGAATTTCACAGAATATTCTCCTTCTGTGCCATTTCTCAAAATTGCTATGGGTGCTATAGGGAGAGGGTTCTGCCTCGCGAACGGCCTAGGGGTATCTGCCAAAATCACATGGAGGTATTCCAGGTTGGACTCCCTTTCCCCATCCCCAGGGGTTATGTTTGACTATTATAGTCATAATACCTCTTGGCTAGTCCTGTGTTTCTTTTTTATTATTGAAAGTTATGGTCTTTGAAGTTAAATACATAAAAAAAGAAAATAAAATTAGTTTAAAAGTTTATATTTGACTAATTCTCAAACTGTGATCACATAATTTAAAATGATCATTTCTTTATATTTCGGATAAAGGATTTAATATTTTAAAAGCACATAAATCTCATTAATTTACGAATATATAAACTTATGATACCTGTGTTGTGCAATGGTGTATAGGGGGGTATATTTCATAAATTGAATAATTCAACAAATGTTTTATTCGCGACTAAAAAGAGTTTTCAAATAAATTCTAACTTTATTTTATTTCTTTATGCACTTGAACTCAATGGTCTGGCCTTTCGAAAGGACAGACATATAATAGATTATTACTTTTTATTTAAATATAAAATATAAATTACAATAAAGTAAAAAAGTCTTTGGGAATATTGAACAACAAAAATCGTAATTCAATTGTGTTATGAAAATTGAAAATACCTATGATTTAGAGAAAAGGAAATTATATCTTAAAAAAATACATTTAAGATATGTATTATTGTTTTGCTTAGTTATGAACTTTTAATGTTTATTCTAATAAACTCTAAGACTTATTATTAAATAAATTCCAAACAAATAAAAATAAGACTAAACTTTTTATCCAATCAAACAGTAGTTTCACAGTAAATGTTAGATAAGAAGAATTGGATTTTGAATAAAATTTAATTAAATAACAACAAAAACAAGAATAAGAGATAATAAACTAAACTAAACTAGAAACGAATTAATATAATTCATAGCAAAAAATTGATTCGAGCAGAAAAATTGTTTATCCCATCATATTTTTTCTTTATTTCTTTCTCTCTTTCTTATGATTAAAAAGAGTAAATTGAAAAATAAAATGTTAAAATACTTTATTTTTTTCATTTTGTTCTGATTTTGCTAAAAATTTTTTTCCTGTCATTTGATTTATACATAAAAAACTAATCAACAAAAATATCTTCTATTCGTTGGTCTGTAATGAAAAAATTCGATGAAAAAAATTTAATGATTTTAGAAATTATTAAGTGATTTGATTGATCTTATTTCAGATAAATTAACACAAATGATGAGCCATTAGATAATGAATTTAACTGTATATATATTTTTATGATAAACTTTAAAATATGAAAATAGCAGTCAATATATAATAAATTCTTTAATGAGAGTTAACAGTAATTTCAAGTTCACTATATTTCATACGTTGAATATAATGATAAATATTTTTATATCGATTCTTGTTATATAACAGACTCTTTGACAACAGAAATCAATTATAAAATATTATGATTTTAATTATAGTACAGTAAAAGTTAATGAAAAAAATTTAAAAGAAGAAATCTTCAAGACTTGTATATAAAAAAAAACTTTTCACTAATAAAATACTACTTTTTTAAAAATAGATGTTTTGGGGCAACCCTTAGGCTTCCCTCTCTTCTCGATTATACAGTTATAATAAAATGTATAATATTTATCACTGGAAACATATCAGAAATAAAAAACCTTTGGCTCTAAATATTTTCGCTAAAAAGTTTACTTTTTTAAAATGAGTTTTTTTACACTAATTTTAAAAATTACTGTAATATCAAAATAATTTATACAACATTTTTCTCCTTTTCTCCGATTTTTATTATTTTTCAAATTCCTAGATTAGAAACTATTTTATTTATATCTTTTATTCCTCTCT
>JAQFXN010002891.1:0-11804 GCA_034693365.1 Liacarus xylariae
AAATTAACTAAATTAACTAAATTAACTAAATTAACTAAATTAACTAAATTAACTAAATTAACTAAATTAACTAAATTCATTTTTTGATTTTTTAATGTTTCAATAAAATTGTTGTAATTGAAACTTAAAAAAACATTTCAATTCTTATTTGCATGAAAAATGTATAAGCGAGTTGTTTAACGAGTGCCTTGCCACATTTTTACACCGGAGTAATTTGAAACGTGGTTTATGAGTTATGCAATCTCGCCCAGACACATATTCAAATCAGAGCAGTGCTATCTAAGGCGTATATGAGGTCCACTCCCCCAGTGATTGCTCATCACAGACAAACAGGTATTCAAAGCATATAAATCTATGAGAACTTATTTTACATTCCATTACAGTTTCTAAAATGATTGTCAATCGAACTCAGAAAAGACGAGTTTAGATTTGAGAGAAACGAGAAATTTGAGAAATTATTTTATTTGACCCTCACATCAATGCCAATATAATAATTATTATTTTAGTATATTTTCGAAAATTATAATCGCTTTCAAATTCATTATATAAGAACTACTCATACATTCTCACAATTAGATCATTAAATAACTTTTAAGAAAAATATTAAATCGTGCATATTTATATTGTGGGCTAATCTGGCCACAAAACTTTCAGATCTATGCAATGATCGTAATTTGGTAGAACAGGTGATTTTCTCTTAGATCATAATATTTTATTAAACATTAGTTTTCTATAATAACATACATTTACTTATCAATTAAGTTAATACTCTAGATATCTCTTACAAGAATAATAAACTAAATTTAAGAATTATGAATTCTAACATTTATATTTTGTCAGGAATTGATTGCGTAAATGTTATTTGACCCTCGTATTATTGTCAATATAATAACAAAAATTTATTTATAATTTTTTCGAAAATAATAATCGAACTACTCATACATTCTCACAATAAGATCATGAAATATATTTATAAAACTTATAACAATTTAATTAACTACATCAGGATAATTAAAAAACCTATTAAAATCTACTATTAATAAAATATAATTTTAATAATATATATTTGTTCCTGAATAATTAATGTCAAAGCGAATAATAGTCTATTATTTAATAAAAAAGTCATTTTCATTTAAAGCCGTGAAGTTTTTTAAAATAAAGAAACCGATATTTCATTTTATCAAATGTTAGTGAAATACAGTTTTTTCTAAGGCAGGGGTCATTAAGGCCTAACTCTCTATCTAAGTTTGAGATTGTGCAAATTTCCCTGACAACGTCCTCGGGGCAAAATTTCGTATTTTTACTTTTCTCCCCCTTTGCATATTTCATATTTTAGAATTTATTTGCATTTCACATTGCTCAAACTTGCATTTTGGTTTATTAGAAATATTGAGTGACTTGTATATACCCTTAGCATTGTGTATTGAGTTTACATTAGATCCCTATAAACATTTTACATTTCTGGCCACTAATTACTTTATTCACCCCCAGAATATTCATAATTATATTAGTGTAGATTCAAATTACCCAAACATATGATTGAAACTTCTCCCCAACGTAAGCCTACATTGCCTTAAAATATGAGAGGTATAACAGTAGTGCAAAGCGCTGTAATTCTATATAGTATTTTAGGTTTAGTATATTTAGAAATCAATAGTAATAGAAAAGTACTTATAACATGAGCATATTCTTTTATTGAATTTCTATTTAAACCAACTAAAAATTTGTCAATGAAAATTTATTGAAGTAGAACATATTAATAAACATTTGTCTATATTTTCATTTGTTATGGTTTTCAAAATATGTATTTTTGAAAATTTCAGTTATAGACAAATTGGGCACAAAAGTAAGAATTTCAAAGAGTCATTTAATTTATTGATAAATTAATAAATGGATAATTCATAGTAGAACTTATCAAACTTTAAAGTTATATTAAGTTATACTATGTTATCAGTCTCAGATCGAATTAGACCGGATATGACCGCCGAAATATAAAATAATTGTCTATCAGAAAGTAGAAAAAACGAATTTCACAGAAATTTTGATAAAATGCATTCGCAATGTCAAGAGAAAAAATCTAGGCAGTAATGCCACTTAAGACATCTCTTGAAATAACCACTCTCCTCTACACAAGATTTTAGGAAGCAGCACGGTGTTCAAAACATAATTTATTGAAAGTTTTCTTTTGTAATTTCTTTCTTGCAGTCGATAAATGCATTCAATATATACTATATTTAAAATTTACTGTTTGTAGCTTTATTGAAAAATTATGACCTATAACATATTCGTTAAGCTATGTTTATATACTTTTAAAAAGTATCACTAAATATGTGAATTATTAAACTTTTGTAACTGAACCGCCCAGTACAATTTATTTAATTAATATTTTTCAACTTACCGAAATTGACCGCCGATTTTAACTTTTATCTAACCAAAAATCTACGTTAGGAATATTATTAGACTGAATCATATTAAGTTGCGAAAGCACTGTCTGTTAAAGCCATATAACACCTATAAAACAAAAATACATGTTTTTACATGAAATACCCATTTTTATATTCTAACATGATTTTGCACGCAAAATAAGCTATATTAGATTTTTTTTAATAATTTTAAACAAATTTTATTATTACATAATAACACTATTGTGGTCTAACTGGGTCAACAGTGCACTCCTACTACTATTGAAGCAGTGCTGGTATAGTCTCTATAATAAACATTGCTTCACAACCAAATATCATTCAAGTCTTATTTCATTACAATATGTTTCCCTATCTGTGCAAAGTGTGAGACACCGGTAGATTAATATGATTTAGTCTACTAAAATTCCTAACGTATCTATTAGCTATATTAAAATACATGATATAGATACATGTAATTTGGCAATCCTAACTCAAATCTAATATAAGTGTCAGTCGGTGAATGACATATTCTGAAAATTCAATAAAACCTAATATACAATCGATATTCAGGAATATTCCTACATTTAATGTCAATTCACTAAATAAATTTGTACTATTACATCATTTTATTAATTTAATTTCAATTATTTTTTATGAGAAAATTTTAATTAAAATTTCTAAATTAATAATAAAATTTTAATACTTTTATTCAGTTTTGACATTCCGTTTTGCTATAGATTTGTCAGCATTTAAAGTTGTATATTAACTTTAAAGTTTACAATATCAACTTTCAAATTGTAAATATTGTTAATTAAGAACATACATAACTTTATAAATTCACGAAAATCAATGGGTAATTCCCACTTGACGAAATCAGGTTAGCCTTAATTAATTATTGTACAGAATATATGTCCTTCAGCCTTTTATTATAACATACGAGTACTCTACATTGATTAGGGCCGAAAGGTGCTTCTATGGCTGGTTAGCTGACATAGGAAGCCATTTCTGTGCCTTATTCTTCGCCTCCTACCACTTAACATCAACAAATCAGTCATTTTTAAAGTCAAGTTAAAGTCATCTAGAAGGATGAGAACGTCTCAAATCTAAGGCTAATTATATATGAGAAGTTCTGTGCAAGTAAATCCGCGTAATACAGTATCATATTTATAATAACTCAGATCTTTGGAGAAAATAAGTCATATTTTAGTAATCTTATTGTTCAAATAATGTAGAAAGAAAGGAAATGTAAAGTTAACTTTCGCCCCTTTCCTATTCACCACACCTCTGCACACCGTTGAACAGAGGCATTTAAAAATATATTAATTTTCTTTACTCACCAAGGTTACTGAAAAGTTACATCAAAAATATCCTTAAATTGCATATACATTCAATAATATTTTAAATAAAAAAAGTTTTAGAATAAGCAGGATTATTTGGGTCTGGAATTTAATTTAAAGTAATAGCTGGATAATTGGTGTATTGGGATTATAATTTGTATATGATTAAAGTGATTTAATATATAAATTGGATTATAATCGTGTGATGAGTTTGATTTAGATATTGATTTCAGTTAAATAAGTGAATATAAATTTTAAATATTTTTTAAAATGAAATATCATTGATATTAAATTTTGATGCACAAAAGCTTATAAGTAATAGGCATAAAACAGGTCTAAGTATCAATTCCCTAATCTAAAAACCTGTTTTGGTCTTAAAGATATGTAACAATAAATAAAGTAAAGAAAAGGAATGAATAAAGAAAATATTTTAAAAAATTGATTTCAGCTAAAAAATTAAAATTATGTTTATTTTTTGCAAAATTTTCATGACAAAGGTGTATCTTGGTTATATGATCTTATCTTCCCCTGTTTATATTGGAGGTCAAACCCAAGGCTCACATTATTACGATTCATTGAAAAATTAGTTTGAAAAATAATTGCATTGGAATATTGTTGATTAAAGTGAGCAGTGTGCAATAATAATTGCCTATTATTCAATAAAAATATTTATAAAAATTTGAATATCATTAGTATTTCAATTTGTAATATATTGACGGACTAGAGTTGTAAAACATGTGTCTACGATAGTTCTATGTAAACTTTATATATGTTTGTTTTCCACCCTTTCATCAGCAGTTCCAACTTCGAGTCAACAGGAGCGGGACCGGAAGTGACGTCAAACCGAATGTCAATTGAGGTTGGCTGATGGGAAGCAATACATTAAATGCTCATTTTCATTACCTTTTACTGACTATTCCTTTTGAAACATTTGTTTTTAAAATAAATACGAAACCAATAAATCAATTGTCAAATACAACGGAAATGATTTTAAATTTAATTGATTACAATGCAAGTCTCGAATCGTATATAAAGAGCGCAAAGAATATATGAAAATCATTCAGAAGTTGCTTCTCTTCTATTGATTTGAATCAAGTTTTAAGAAAATTAAGACATATTTCCGAAATGTTCAAAGCAGTTATACTGTTCATAGCCGTGGGTGTGGTCTTATCCGAGTCCATAACACGTAATATGAAATTCATATATATTTAGAAATAATATTAAATAATTGTCTACCCATTGGGTAATACAGCCGATGGTAAACCCAAACAAACTATAGGAGGCGGAAGAGATACAGGTGCTGTAAACCAGGATGGAACATCAGGTGGTAATACTGGCGATGGTAAAGCAACTGATAGCACCTGGTAGTTCAGCCACCGGTCTATGACTAATCATATTTAAGCAAAAATATAAATATTGAATTTTTTTATTAGAAATCATTGAATCAATAACTTATGATTTTAAGTGAAATTTCACCTATTTTTTTGTAAAATTGTTTAATAAATGGAGATTTATTCAACAATTTCAAAACTTATTATTATGTTTGTGACCTGGATGTTTTAATAGTTTTTATTCACTAAAAAACAATTTTTTCTAAAGATTTTCAACAATTCATTGCTATCACTGCCAAAATACCCATATTATATCCTAATGATCAAAATATATTTAGATCATAGATAATTAATCAATTTAGAACTTAGTGGTCAAAATATCAAGAAAATTATAATATTATATCAATTTTTACACAATGAATTCAAATTGTTGTTATCTTGAAACATTTTGATCATATGACGTGCAAGAGTAACCGGAACAATTCAGGAATAAGCCATTAGAAATATAATTAAAAATAATCGCAATAAATACTTGTAATTAATATTTCGAATCGTACTAATATATCGTACGATTCATATTAAACTCAGCCGAGTTGTTGATCGCTCAGGTACTCAATTGGTGTGGTGGTACCGAAATCAACGTCTAAATTAGTGTCAAATAAACTTATCAAAAATATTGGTGAAAAACACAAATAAATCACCTGTATATTTGACCTATGCTCATCCCTGATTTTTAATGATATTAGTTGACCATGAAAATGGGTATTTTGGACAGTTTCGAGAGTCTGCTAATTTCTTCACCACTATCTGTGTAATCCCATACAATTGAGTATTGGGTCCCACCTATGATATACACATTGAAGTAGTTGTCAATAAAATAGAAATCTTTAGCGAGAATTATCACAAATTCTCAATTCAACGGACATTTTTAACCGCTTTTTAAATAACTGAATAGGATTTCCATTCGAAACATAATTAAATACGAATCTCTTATCTCTATATATAAAGAAATAAATGGTTTGGTTTCAGACGACACAAAAGATATTTTCAAATTCAACAGAAACAGAGGCAGTGGTCGGACAAACATCAGAGACAATCGCATCATTGAATACCCGGATATTCGTGACAAAAGCATTCAATATTTTGTTTTGTTTTAGATTTTGAAAGATATAATAATTAAATTTAATAAAATTATTATTTAAATTTCTCATTTATCAACAATACTATTGAATCATTAAATTCGACGAATAAAATACTAATTTATATGTGTCTTAATTCAGTCATTTCGGTAAACAATTTATTTTACAATTATTTATCTGATTTTGAATTTATTTAATTATTTAAATGCTTTTAATTGATAGTTGTATTGATGAGATTTATAGTTTGTTCTCAATTTAAATTAGGCCACAAATTCAATGTGTTTTTCAGTTATTTCCTATATGTTAGTCTCAATCGTTGTGTCTATTATTATAATAATTAAAAATCAAAATTTCTTTTTGATAATGGCTTTGAAATGATTTCTTGTTAAGTTATTTATATATAATATAATTGTGATATATTGTAGAGTAATTGAGATATAAAAATATATGATAAGGAAAATAATCAGGAAATCGGTTCAAAATAACTAAACAATTTATGGAAATTTTGATTAAATTAAATATTATACTCAGATTAATATCAATATTAATAATTTGAAGTAAAAATTTAATTTTAAAAAATTTCTATAAATGAATAAGTTATCATTTTAAAATAATTTTTTGGTGATGTTCAAAGATTAGTAAAATATGCAAAAATAAGCAGATTCAATAAAAGATTGTCCAATAGCTGTACAGAAATAAAATATGAAAAGATATCATAGCAGAAAATATTACAATATTTTTATAAAAAAAATGAATAATGCAATAAATGTTATGGATAAAGTATATCATATAAATTACTCATGGCTATATGAATGAATTGATTACTTTAATGTAAAAATTTTAACTCTGTAGTTAACGTTGTTTTAATCTTGATTTAATAATGTTTACATAGCTTGTTTTTGGCCAATTATTAAATGTTTAATTTTTCTAATTTTAGTAAGCGATTCAGTAATACTGGAATCACTGATATTTGTTTTGCAATAATACTGTATAAGTCTATTATTTGTAATTTCTGTAGTTTTATTATTAATTCTAATGCTGATTCACTTATAGCTGACGTATGAATTGATAAATACTGAAGTTAACTTTATTTCAGGTGTGAGTTTTTAAAAGCCTCAGTAGTATATGGGTCACTAAAATAAGTCTACAATAAATAAAGCAGCTTTAGATTTAACCGTTTCTTGTAATTATTGAAAATCTAGAATAAATTTAAAAACCAAATTCAAAAAAAACATTTAGAATTTGAAATAGTTGAATATATCTCAGATTTTCCTGATGGTTCACTTTTATATTTATCAAGTATAAAATTGATTTTGAATCTTGACTTACATTAAACTTAACTTTAATTTGTCTAAAATAAAAAGTCAAAATACTAATTCCAAATGGGTCCTGGTAAAATATAATTTGCATTTATTTAAGAAAAATGTGTTTCAAATACAGAAAATTAACTTAGTTTTCAAATCATGTATTAATCATTTAGTGAAGCTATAAATCATTAATAATAAAAATATGATTTCATTCAAATATAATCATTCCGTTGACAATTCTAATGGTCTTTTCACCAATTTATTCTATGTTTAGTTTAAAGTTTATAACAGTAATACGAATATTGAGTATTATTTGTTGGAAATAAATAGAACGGATATTAATATTTACTTGGATTCTTAGTATCTTAGATATTCTTAGATTCTTAGTAAATTAATTCTTACAATTATTTTGTTAAAAATAATTTCCACATTTTCAATTTTTCAAAATGCCAATTATACTTTCTCTTTTAAGCTACCAGAATGTAATTTTATCGAATAATTATTAAATCACTTTATATACAGCCCTCCAGATCGTAAACTGAACGGACAAATGCTTTACTCTCAATCATTAGAATTGAGTTTTATATTAAATTAATTTTTTACCGAAAGATTAACATTAATATCAAATAATTCAAAATAAAAACTTTGATACAATGACTTTCTATGAGTGACTCGACTTGAATTAAAATTTATATTAAAGTATTAATGAGATGTATTTGATATTAATATACTATCGGTTATAAATTAATTTAATATAAAACGTGCACATAATGAACCAAAATGAACAGATTTGAAGAATATTCTGTTTGGCGATTCGGTGACTAATATTTATATATAATTTATATCTGTTTTATAAAATAGAAATACGAAAAATTAAATTACATTAATTCGAAAGCTTAAACATCAGCTAAATTACAAATAACATAATCGCTATTTATGTCTCACTAGTGATAAACTTATATTCAATCACAGTCTTCTACAATTAGGCATCTTGTTGATTTTATTGATGTTATTCAAATAGAAAATTTATCGAATTGAAACCAAAAAATAATGATATGATTTTTAATGAAGTAATCATATTGTAGTGTATACACGTGTCAGTTGATTCTACTAGATTACCTGATAAGCACGTGTTACATTAATATTTTGTTATATTAAATGATATTATATTGGGAAATAATTATTTAATCAATTATATTGTTATGACTAAAATAGTCAGATAAGTCGCTCCAGAGGATACCACATGAGTGGTATAAATCCTCTTCAAGTGCAAACTTATCTGATTATAGCAGTATTTAAGCTGGTGTATTCTAACTATTGTTCGTTGAATTTATTCTATCGAATAAGTTATTGTATCGATTAATTGGTGTTTTTAATAAAGTTCTTTATTCGAGAGCCCTGTTGTGCCAATTTAAAGAGTAAGCATATAACCGCTCGCCACTAACTCTTAATCTTTTCACAGAAGCCGAGTCGTTACCAGTTTAGGAATCGGGACCTGATCCGTCAATGATACACGTGGTTGAGGCGAGGTCCGGTCCCTAGTGGTGTGTTTATGGTTGGCCGCCTGTATACACCACAATATTTTTAAACATAAAATTAAAGGGATTTGAAGTTTACTTAAATGAAAATAATTGCATATAAATTTTGTGATGAAAATTTTCATTTAATGGCCAGTGTTTTGATATATTAACTATTGTCATAGTTCAGGTGCCGATTAAAACTTGCTGTTTTTTCAATTCTAAACTATGATTAGGATTAAAATATGTAGATGGACAAATTCCTTATATGCCATTGTGAAATAAAGTAATAATTTCTAAAGGTTTAATACTGAAATATTATTAAAATTAGCTGGATTTATAGTCTTTGGTAGAACATCTATTATTTATCATAGCACATATTTCTAAATTTATAAACTACCTATGTGCCTTTACGATTTTATAAATAATATGATACAGTATTTTTCTGCGAATAAGTCCAACCCCCCCCCCCTAAGTTTTTCCCCCATAACTGCAGCAGTTGTGTCACATGACGATCATAGAGGAAATACCTAGATGGTTTTGGACTTCTTTTTTAGATAAATACTGTACTATTTTCTTATAAGATCATTTGTGATATGTTAGATATATTCAAAAATAATAATCAGATATTCTCGAAGCACTTGGAAATTCAATAATTTTTAAATGTTTAATTACGATTCCGAGATATTCTATTGTCAGGACGAGATCCTTGCCTCCATACTGTACAGATAATCAAAATGGAGAACACCCCAGACAAAAAGAGTAAATTTGGGAACTCTAGTTCTAATAACCTTGTTATTTAATTTTTAAATCGATTGATTTGTTTACAGTTTTGTGTAAATATAAATTATCAGTATTAATTATAATTATTAAAACACCTGTTAATTTTAAATTGTTTTGAGCCCTTTTCCTGGATTCAGTTTTAATTGTCGATTAAACGCTCGTTTTAACAATGACTTTAATTGTTATTGTTTAATTTAATTATTGAATTTAACAATTCACATTAGAAATAATAAATTATTTTGTTATTATAAACTGTAATAAATAATATTTGTATTATTACACCATTAAATAATTTATTATTTCAACATTTAATGGACTGAATTTTATTGAACTATATTTGACGCCTTTAATTACATTATATTTAATTAAGAAATATTTATTTTTTTTTCTTAAATTCTATATAATTTCTCAGGAAAAAAACAGAATTGTCAGATTCTTGATATATTTGTTTAATATCTTATAGATTTCATCATAATTTAGCTAAATTGTGCCAAATTCAATTAAATTCTTGCAAAATTTTTCGACAATCTGTTATATTAATTCATTTTTAACTAAATTCTGCAACAATACGGTAGTTGAAAATATCCTACCCTATACCCCTCCCATGTGACTTTGAAATTCTCATCAGTCTGCTATATCCCCACTGCCTTCAAATTCATTGGGCAATCTTAATGTATTTAATAAATAAAAATATTTTGTAAACTGTAATCCGAAAATTAAATATTATTAGTGGGAAATAAATTGCATTTATTTGAATATCTAATTGGAAAGTGATAGTTTTATGTTAAGTTTCAAAAATTACTATTTCCAATTTAATAGTTGGTCGACATGAAAATTATAAATTTTATCAAGATGCCAAGATGTATTATTGAGTGAAAATTAATAAAATATTTTATTTAACCGGATATATTTCATTAATTTAAGATTAATTAGAATGATTAGTAATTAGCTTTATTTTTAAAAGTATTTTCGATATTCCAAATTAATTTACATAAATAATAATTAAATTACAATTTGAAATCAGTTCTAATTATTTCCAACAAATTCGTAAATATTCGTACATTTATTGAATTCAAACTAATTATAGAATAAATTGATGAAAAGATTATTGGAATAGTTAACGGAATGATTATATTTGAATGAAATCATATTTGTATTATAAATGATTTACAGAATTACTAAACGATTAGTACATGATTTGAAAACTGAGTCAATTTTCTGTATTTGAAAAATATTTTTCTCAAATCAATTAAAATTATATCTTTTTTGCCAAAGCCAATTTGGGCTTAGGATATGTGCTTAAATTTTAAACACAAAGAAGCTGAGTTTAGTAGTAGTACAAATTCGAAATAAATTTTACACCTGATAAATATCAAAGAGAACGATCAGAAAAATTTCAAAGCTATTCGACTATTTAAAATAATAAATGTCGTTTTGAATTTGATTTTTAAAATTATTCTAGATTTTCAATAATTACAAAATAGGTAAAAACCAAAATTTTTTTTATTCAGACTTATTCCAATTGAAAATATATACAAACTAAATAAATAATTGATTTCACTTTAATGTAAGAAATATTTTGTATTACGGTTTATAAATTAATCTCAAATGTATTAATAAATTTTATAAAATTTTGCTAAAATTGGTACCGAAAACGTTGAAGAAATATTTTATTAATTATAAAAATTAAAATTAATTTAAATAAAATATATTTTGATTTTGTAAACCACTTAATAAGTGATCAATTGATTTAGAGATTGGAAAATGTGTACATAAAATCGTAATTTTTGAAAAAGCCAAAAATAAAAGTAATTTACAAATTAATTTCATATATTCAAATCGATTCCATCATTACATTTAAGTTTTAATCTTTTTCGACTGTTATTTGTATTGTTTAAATGAAAAATACAAGCGGAGAGAGCGGAGTAACTCAGAAGGTATGGTTCTCGCATTACTCTGCGAAGGTCGCTGGTTCGAGCCCAGCAAAT
>JAQFXN010002892.1:0-11804 GCA_034693365.1 Liacarus xylariae
AAATATTCGGTCTGCCCGGAACTGCCCAGCGAATTTACTTTATTTACTCAAAATATTCGGTCTGCCCGGAACTGCCCTGCGAATTTACTTTATTTACTCAAAATATTCGGTCTGCCCGGAACTGCCCAGCGAATTTACTTTATTTACTTAAAATATTCGGTCTGCCCGGAACTGCCGGCCGAATTTACTTTATTTACTCAAAATATTCGATTGCCCGGAACTGCCGGCCGAATTTACTTTATTTACTCAAAATATTCGGTTGCCCGGAACTGCCCGCCGAATTTACTTTAGTTACTTTAAATATTCGGTCTGCCCGGAACTGTCCGCCGAATTTACTTTATTTACTCAAAATATTCGGTTGCCCGGAACTGCCCGCCGAATTTACTTTATTTACTCAAAATATTCGGTCTGCCCGGAACTTCCCAGCGAATTTACTTTATTTACTCAAAATATTCGGTCTTCCCGGAACTTCCCAGCGAATTTACTTTATTTACTCAAAATATTCGGTCTGCCCGGAACTGCCCAGCGAATTTACTTTATTTACTCAAAATATTCGGTCTGCCCGGAACTGCCCGGCGATTTTTAAAATTTCATCTGCCCGAATCCATTATGCACTAAGTATAATACAGCATATATTAACTGCATTAGTTATTTGAAATAGATGAAATTGAAGACTGAAAATGAAGAATCAGGTTTGAGGAGATTTTAATTATAGGTTAACCTGTTTACATTTGACAAGCATTGAGAATATAAACAGGCTAACTGATAATTAAAAGCTCCGATTCATACCTGATTCTTCATTTCCAGTCTTCAATTACAAAATGTATTGAAAATATCTATTATAATAGTTCTCATCATGAAATTAGTTGAATGCTGTTGTATATTCTGAGTTTTGTTATATAAGATTACTAGAAAGGCTATACAAAAATAACATTACTTTAACTATACAGCAGTAATTACACAGCAATTTGTTAAAAAAGTTTCAGTGATGTCATAGTGGCATCCTAATTGTGGCTCTGTTGTGTGTGAAATTGATATAAATAACCCATGCATGCTTATCTTATGCATGTTTTTGTTGGTCTATACAGTACTGTATAATTTAAAGCAACACATTGTGTGACTGTTGTCCTACATTTGAAACATGTGTATCTGCTGTAGATTACTGTTTTGCAACTGTTCACTACCTGTACTATTCTAATACCTGTATTATCTGTACAAATAATTGCATTGAACTGAATTTTTTTATTTTTTATTACTACAAATGCAATCAATTGTAGAGCAAATGC
The DNA here is from genome assembly GCA_034693365.1 of Liacarus xylariae. Classification (NCBI taxonomy): domain Eukaryota; kingdom Metazoa; phylum Arthropoda; class Arachnida; order Sarcoptiformes; family Liacaridae; genus Liacarus; species Liacarus xylariae. The sequence goes on from JAQFXN010002892.1 coordinate 1,287, forward strand.
CAGAGTCGGCATTGAATTCCTGAACTGTGTCTACAAAACTATTGGATATGACTTAAAAACTCTATAACTATTTGTGTCTATAATCTTACTATAGTTTAAGTGTAAACTACATATAAAAAGGTTACGAAAATAAAATTATATTTAATTTGTTTAAAAAAATAAATGCAATAATTGAGGGGAAACTGAAAGTCTAACACAAATGGTGTCATTAAATGCTAACATATATACGAATATATGATTAATTGGTGGCAAAACATATTGAAGTGAACGGGCAGTCAATCCGCTGGCAATTGTGTGACTGAGTGTGACGTCATTTGTGTCTCTCATCGTCTCATAATTGCCAACACTTTGTTATTGCACTCAAAACCCATTGAATTCATATTAAAAGTTAATTAATATTTGTATTAAAAAATATATTTGTTTTTATTTATTTCCTTTAAATCATTTGATTTTTAAAATATAAATATTTATTAGTTTTAATTTAGATTTTATCACAACTTAAGTACAAATAAATCGATTAATTGATTGAATCATAAGATATATATAATTAATAAATATGTGGAAAGTGAGAGAACTTTACGATAAGGCGTAAGACATTCAATACATTCAATGATTTACACATTTTCTGATTCGCTTTCCATTTCATCCATTCCTCCATTCATTCATTCATTCATTAATCCATTTGTAGTTGAATTTAAGTAAAATCGATATCTAATGAATGCTTTTAATCGTTTGTTTACTCTTTTTCAGCACAAATGTTGTCATGAATTACACTGAAGTTGAGGTAAATATTTGGCCAAAATTTATTTTTTTTTAAAAATTAATTATTCAATAGTTTTTATGCCAATTGTTGTTAATTATTATTAGTTTTTAAGATTGATTTTAATGTCTTTTTATTGTATGAATCATAGGCTAAAGTAAGGGAAGCAACGAATGACGACTCGTGGGGACCGACGGGTCAGCAGATGAATGAGATCGCGAGCCATACCTTCACTTATGAACACTTTCCCGAAGTGATGGGTATGTTATGGAAGCGTATGTTAACAGAGAATCGACGCAATTGGCGCCGGACTTACAAGTCGTTACTCCTGTTGTCATATCTGGTGAAGAACGGCTCCGAACGAGTGGTCACTTCTGCCAGAGAACACATTTATGATTTGAGAAGTCTTGAAAACTACTCATATTTGGACGAATTGGGGAAAGACCAGGGAATTAATGTCAGACATCGGGTGAAGGCTTTGATTGACTTCATTCAAGACGACGACAAACTGAGAGAAGAGAGAAAAAAAGCCAAAAAAACTAAAGACAAGTTTATTGGCGTCGCCTCTGACCAAATGGGCTTTCAATCTAACAATAAGTAATCATTTATTCACTTAAACTAAAACCAGATTTTGATTCATTTATTATAAATATATTTAATATTTTGCACAAATCTCTATAAATAATAATAATAACAAATTTATTAGTTGTCTTAAATGTGTTTTAATTACGATTCAAACTAATTACTACATTATAGTCGACAATAATATAACAAATCAATCAAAATATAACTCAATTGTACTTCAAATTTATTTTTTGCCCAAATTTTAATACAGAAATAACGGAACACAAAGAGCTTTTAAGGATAGTCTTTACATAACCTTTGATATTGAGATAAAATACACTTAAGATTAATACTAAACAAATAAATGGAAGTTTGAATGTTTGTTACAAAACATAATATTAATATTGAATCTAATTGTGTGACCAATAGGTATAGCGACAGCTGGTATGACCCGCCGGTGCGAAAATCAGATTTTGACGACGACAGCAGTTTTGGTAAAAGTGAAAGAAGAGTTAAAAAATTTGAGGATTCCGTCAGTGAAAACAGTATTGAAGACAATAAATCCAATGAATCGGAAAGTATTGGCGAATTAACCAAATCTAACGACAAAATCAATTCTTCTGATTCACACACATCGGCCTCGAGTCCTAAAAAGTCGGTCAAAAAGTTAGACAATAAGTCTAAGAAAATAGATTTGGGCGCAGCTCTCACTTATGGCAAGACTGACGGCAACTCCCAATCAATACAGAATTCAAGTCTATTAGAAACCGGACTCTCCATAGGGAACAGCAATAAAGTTCATGAAAGCAAATCCAACGAACAATTATTGGATGAAATTTTTAATTCCGGTTCCGATTTGACTGCAAATAATGTCAATAATAATAATAATTTAAATTTTAATAATAATTTAATTAATAGTAATAATAATAACAGTTTAGAAGATTTCGCAGACTTTTCTGCATTTCAGAGCACTTCTAATCCGAACATCTCATCTGTCGATGATTTTGCTGACTTCGCCACAGCTCCGACACCTGCCGTTCAAACGTCACAAAATGCTTTATCAGACGATTCGCTTTTAATGCAAACCACAAATCCTTTTGCAGCAAATACTTTGACTCCAATACAGCCCTTCTCTCCAATGATGAGTCCAAGCAATTCGTTGACCGGAGTATTGTCGCCAACGTCTGCATTCACTCCAAGTGCTCGTCCAACAGATCTGTTCTCGAGTTTTGGTACGAATACCACCTGTGCTGACAACAATTTCTCTCAAAACAACACATGGAGTGACTTAAGTAGAAATGTGAACATAAGTGTCGATAATTTAATGGGAAGTAAATATGAGAAACAAAGTGCGCCCTCAATGAACCAATTGGCCCAACAGGTCGGCCACATATCACTTGGACCAGCAGTTCATCAGCCAATAACACCGACCAATAATATGGGGTTTGGATTGAGTCCTGTGTCAGTTCAGAGACCAATCGCTCAACACTTTCCAATCGGTTCGTCTATTTAAATGTTTTTTTTAATTTGTTTTAAACAGAAAACTGTTTACAAACATAAGTTATATTTGATTTAATAGACATAACATCTGTTGGAACTCCTAATCTGCAGACTTCAGCCAACAATATATGGCAAAACACTAATAGAGGAGGATTTGGAGGAATGTAATGCTTATTACAATCAATGATTGTTAACAAATAATTTAAAATTTTATTGTATTAATGGTTACATTCAGAGCATTACATAAATATTTTATAAATTAATAAAATTTAATGTAATTTCATATAATGTCATAAACTTATGTAAGTTTTATACTTTAAAAGCATTGCATTCCCAATGAGTTTCTGTTTTGAGAAAAGGTTTACAAATTTGTGATATCTATTAATCGATTAATTGGTTTTAAAAAAAAGTTTAAACAAAATCTTAACACAAGAAAAGTAATTATTATTTCTAATCGAATGCATAATATATTGGATTTAAATTATTACTAAATTAGGTGAAAGGGATATAAAATTTTTAATAAGAGTTTAAAAAATTATAATTTAGTTTTAACACAAATTGGATTTGATTTTCTAAATATTTTATTTACACAATTTTTTCTTTTATTTCTTTATAAATATTTTAATATTCGGTTTAAATATAATAATAATTCTGTAAAAAAAGTTCATTAAAAAAATTGAAAAATGTTTGAGAAAAAATTTAAATTATTATAAATACAATTTGTATACTCTTTGCTCTATTGTGGTTGTCGTTGGTCTTCATAGTTGGCCATCAGGTGTTTGGCCTTGTCTTCGGCCTCGGTTTGCATTCTCTCCAACTTCTCTAATGTCATTGACTTCAGTGGTAATAGTTTTGGTTTACATAATATGAAAAATGGTTTCTCTTCTTGAATAACGATATTATTGTTAATCAAAACCGATTTAATCTCTTTGTCTGATTTAGACATTTCCAAACAAATTAAGATCTAAAGTGACAACAAATTGAAATTCACTTTAAAACGCGTTTCAATTCAATGCAATCTTCGACGGAATCCACAATCAATTTGTTTGTGATTGCAGTCAGTGTTTCCATAGAGACTTCAAATGCAGAATTGTGTCCCAATTGGTTAATAATATCACTCCTCATTCAATTATCCAACTGTTGCAGTAGTGGTGGATTCAATGTAAAGGTAACTAAAGTAAATGATAAATGTCTTTCTTAATAAGTTATTAATAATAACATTCCACTCCAATCCAAGCGCTATTATGTTTCTGTTCTGAAGATCAAAACCAGAAATTCTTCTCAAAGACCTGTAGATTGTGTTAAATGGAGTTTGAGATTGAGAAACGCAGAAATAAACTCATTCTACTGTATACTGATCTTCCTTATAGCTTATAGTGTTGTTTGTGTTGTTGATTGTTCTCTTTTGAATCCATCATATTATACTATTTATTCACTAATATTGAATCCATAATCAATAAATATACTTGTTTAATTGCTAATGTTCCTAATTTAAATTGTAAACTTTTGAGATTAATTAAATTTATACAAGATCACTTTAATGGCATACTTGTCTCTATAATGAAATCATTTCATTTAAATGCCTTTATTTAAAAAAAAATAATCACAAATAAAGTCTATTTAATATTATTTATTAACAAATGAATACTTTTCTGAATATTTGTTAAAAATGAAGTGATTTTAGGGAAAATAACTTAATTAACGAAATGAAGTGAAAGACTCATTAAATTATTCACTACTTTAACCAATTGTTTAATTTTTAAAAACAATTAGATTTATAGACCAAATCTGGAAGGAGTTCTGCGGGGAGTGGAAGGAGTGTTGGGTCTCTTCAGTCCCGGAGAGACAATTGGTGTCGTTCTGGCAGTCAATGTGTTTTGTGCTTCAAATTCTTCTTTTCTTCTCCTAATCTGTTCCAAACCCATAGCCATTTCGAATTCCATTTCCTTTTGATGATCTCTTTGTTGTTGTTTTCGTTCGAAACGGGATTTCGAGGACTCTTTGATAGAGTAAAACATTGGCCCCAACTCTGCCATCCACTGACCCTCCACTGCAGTCACGCATTGCATGTACTCCTTAGTAGTCATAACCAGTTCGTGATAAACCACATAATCGGGTGTAAATCCCATTCCATAGAGGGATGAGGTCGGGTGCAGATGACAGGGCATACCTGTGCGACAGTTCACGTACTCGCCTATGCCCTTGAGTCGGGCCGCCTGATGGAAGTACGCGGAACAGATACACTTGCGAACGCAGTCCCATTCAGTGCCGCACGAAATGATGGGTAGTTTCTGTGATTCCATTATTTCTTTCAACTGTTGTCTCACTTCTCGCACTTTTCGCAGTGCTTTTGCGTGAATGAAGTGCTGTTGACACCAATGCGTGGAATACTTGTGTGTTTGCCACTGGAGGTAAACATTCAAAAGGGTCAAGTGGTCCGACTCCGGCACCTGAAACTTCTCTCGCGCTAAATCACTCTCTTCTTCTCGTCCTTTGGGCCGAAAGAAAATGGCCGGAACTGAAAGCATGGATACTATTATAAGCACTTCAGCCGAACATTTCATTTCTGTTGAGACCAAAAGCATTTTAGACATCGCGGGGTCTAATGGAAACTCAACCATATTTCGGCCCAAACCAGTCAACTGTCCGACATTGTCGAGAGCGCCCAAAATCCACAACTGATACATAGAGTTCAACATATTGTCTTCCGGGGGCGGATCCATGAAATGAAAGTGCAATAAGTCCTGAACGCCGTGTGATTTAAGGAGTAGAACGACATTCGCTAAGTTTGTTCTCTGTATTTCTGGAACAGTATTTGCGAGCATTTCGTGTTTGTATTGGGTTTCTGTGTATAACCGATAGCAACAGCCTGGACCTGTTCGACCCGCGCGACCACTCCTTTGGTTGGCGTTTGCCTGAGATATTGGGTAGACTTGAAGCGCATCCATACCTATGCGAGGGTTATATACTTTGAGCTTACAATAGCCGCTGTCGACCACAAACATAATGCCGTCCACTGTTAGGGATGTTTCGGCAATATTCGTAGCGACGATACACTTACGGATGCCGTTCTCCGCCTTTTGGAATATCTTCGCCTGAAGATCACTGGGCAGTTGTGAATATATGGGAAGGATTGCGAGCTCTGGGGTCTCCGTTTGCGACGTTTCCGATAATGTCTTAAGTCGTTCTGTAATCACTTCACACGTGACTTCTATGTCCTCCTGTCCCGGCATAAACACCAACACATCCCCAGTCAGTCCTCCCAAATGTATTTGAATCGTCTGTTTGACGGCTGCGTCCACGTAGTCCTCGACCGCATTCTTAGCGAAATACAACTGCACGGGGAATGTTCGGCCGGGGATTATGAAAACGGGAACGTTCCCGAAGAATAGGGCAAACTTTGAGGAATCCATTGTCGCTGAAGTGACAATCAATTTAAGGTCAGTTCGTTTGGCGACGACATTACGAAGAATACCGAAGAGAACGTCTGTGTCGAGACTGCGTTCGTGCGCCTCATCCATAATCACTGCGCTATAATTGTCTAAATCGGGTTCAGAAAGTGATTCTCTCAGTAGTATTCCGTCAGTCATGTACTTAATGATAGTCTTATTGGAAGTGCAGTCTTCGAACCGAATGGCATACCCGACCTCTTCGCCCAATTTGATGCCCATTTCGTCCGACACTCGTTTGGCGACAGACATTGCGGCCACACGTCTGGGTTGAGTGCATCCAATCATTCCATACTTAGTATATCCCTCTTCGTGTAAATACTGTGTCAGTTGTGTTGTCTTTCCAGAACCGGTTTCTCCGACGACAATCACTATATTGTTATCGCGAATAACATTCAACAACTCATTCCTCACCGCAAACGCCGGTAAGAACTGTCTCTGTCTTCTAATCTTCAATCGGTCCGACTGTTCCTCATTGTAATTGATGTGGTCTTTGAACCGGTGCTCTGCTTTGTAGTCATCCGTCTTCTCCACATTTTCGTCCGTTTCATCTTTGGGTTTTTCCACTCCCATTATGTCTCCCAATCGCGTTCCCGACAGTTCCCACTCCTTCTTCTGAGCCTTTTTCCGTTCTTTCATTTCTCTGTGATATCTAACTAAAGCCGAACCCTTCCGGGAGAGAATTGCAAAATCAGAGGTCGGGTCTTTGACCGGAACTATAGGTTCGGGTTGTTTAGTGAAGACAATGCGGCCGTCGAGGAATGGCGGGACTATGTTGTGGACCATGAGGTGCACTCGGGCTTCGTTGATGTCGTCTTCATCTTCGCGGTCGTCATTCACTCGAAGCACAACTCCTGAGAGCAACAGTCGATTTGTTTCCCACTTTTCATTGTCTTTGTTGATCTGTCTCTGTTGGGCACTAATCCTCTGAACCGTTTTGTTCTTTTTAAGCGCTTCTTCACGTCTATTCACAAAGTCTTCGTCAATATTTCCGAACGGGTTTTGATCGCACTCTTCGTCATACCATTCTCTGTCCACTCTTTTCAACTCTTCCTCGTCTTCTTCCCAATCGAATGGGTTTTCAGTGTTTTTCCTCTGAATTCCCCAATGACTTGGAGTGGGTTTGGGTGTTCCGGGAGTTGCCATTCGTGAAGGGGTTGTATCCCATGAACTCCTAAGATCTGGAGTCGATCTCCCGTCTGGAGTGAAGGGCCGATCACTCCTTTGGGATCTACGGTCGTAGTGGTCGTCGTCCTCTTCCCAACTCGAACGGGAAGGGGTGTGTATTCGGGGCGAAGGCATCCATTTGCGATTTAGACCCCCATTCGTGTGCTTAATAGTCGACTGCTTGTGTCGATCTTCTCTTCTCTCATCCCTTTTCCGCTTTCTTTGGAGGTATTCATCACTAACTCCTCCCGAATGTGAAGGCGTTTCGACCCTATGTTTGCGGAAATGTCTACTCCTGTGATCACTTGATTTGTGGTAGTCTTTAGGGTAATTGCGATCACTTTTTTCATTTCTATCAGTTCTACCGGTGCTCTCATACCTGTCCCTATTATCCGCTTTAATAGCATTCAATGCCTTCTTCTCTTCGGCCAATTTATCCAAACCTAATAAAGAAATTCCGGGTTTTTTAAACACAAACTCGTCGTCATTGTTAGGGGTCTTCTTCTTAATGATGAGACCCCCGACCTCTTTAGCACTTCCGGCCATCCGATCAATGTTTGAAGTGTCAAAACTCATCACTTCTTTGATATAAAACTTATATTATTTACAAAAATTAGTAAAAAATTTGGCCGAAAATGAGTTAAATCTAAAATATATTACAATTCATTCAAACATTTTATAACATAATTAAACATTTCATTCAACAAATGTATTGTCTTTTCAATTATATAGCGATTCAGATATTAATTAAGATATATATTAATTGAATTCAATTCAATTATTTATTAAATATTTTGCAAACAATTTGTTTTGTATTGAAATTAAAAGACAAAACAAAATCGCATTTCAGTCGCCAATGCATTGAAAGCCAACACAAAGATGTCATTACTTTGTTTTGCAGACAATCTATGCATAAAAACGCATTCAAACCAATTGTAAAACCGATAGAGTTATGCCTTTTCTACACAACAGGACATCAATTGAGTAAAGAGTGATTTGTTGTGAAAAAATGTGATAAAAAGATACCAAAAAATAGAATTATTTGATGTGAAATACAATAATCAAAAGATTTGTTTATTATTTAATTTAATATTAATTTAAAAACAATTTAAGACAAAAATCAATTAAAACATAAATTAATAGTAATATTGAAATCAATTGATGTGAAGTGAGATCAGAGCGAAAGCGACCCCAAAGACAAAGAGTTGTGTCAACGATGACGACAATGGAGTTCTTCGGCTGTACTTTCATATCATTCGGTCCGCCGTTCGCTATGTTTTGTCTACTCATAGCCAAAGACCCCATAAGAATCATTATATTGATCTCAGCGTTGGTTCAATTGACTGCAATTATTTATACAAATATTTACTCAAAACTTGTCTCTCATTTGAATCGTTTCTTTGCAGAGCATTCTTCTGGTTGTTATCACTCCTATTGTCCTCAATCTTATGGTCAGCTGTAGTGCCTCTAAAGGATTATCTCGTGTTTGGCGTCACGTTTTCCATAATATTTCAGGAATTGTTTAGATATGTCTTCTATCGAGTCCTTCGGTAATTGATTGTTGAATCCATGTATTGATTGCACTATTGTTTGGCAATAAATTGTTTGTCTGAATAGCAAAGCAGAACCGGGTCTTCACAAAGTGTCAGAAGTGGGCACAACTACCGGAGCTCAAGTAGTCAACAATCGAACCCAATTAGCATTCGGTTTGTTTGAAACAAAGCTCTGTTTAGATCTAAGATTGAAATTAAATCTTAAAAATCAGTTTCAGGTCTGGGTTTTGGTCTAATGAGTGGCGCCTTTTCTCTCACAAACATATTGGCCGACAGTGTGGGTCCGGGAACTGTAGGTTTGAACGGGGATTCGCATTACTTTTTTCTATGTTCATCGTTCACAACACTGGCATTCATTTTGTTGCACACCTTATGGGGCGTTATATTCTTCAAGGCCTGTGACAATCGAAACTATTTCCTAATCGCTTACGTCTTTGTCTCACATCTGATCGCATCCGCAATCGTAAGTCCACTTCTATTTCTGTTTACGTAATAATGTTTTTAATGTTTGAAACCTATTTGAACAGACATTTGTGAACCAAAAACAGTTATATATCGTTTCAATTCTTTTGGAATACGTAGTGACTGTCATAACCAGTGCTCTGGCATTCCATTCCGCCGGTGGGACTCTTAATAGTTTAAAAGCCGTTTTTAGTCGACAATAATCTATTTGACAAATATTTTTTAAGTTAATATTTATTTTTATTTTTTTTTTTTGGATCACAACATAAGAGCACAAAATGTTTTTGTTTTTTTCTAATGATTGACATATTTTTTCATCAAATGAAAGCTAAACTGTTGTTGTATTAATCCAAAGAGTAGTCTAATTAAATGTTTAGTTATTCCCAAATTATTCCCATTTTATTTCAATCTTTGATTTCATAAAATTATATCTATTTTGACAAAAAAATATTCAATAATCGATTGAATATTAATTATATTTTACGTTCTTTTAATATAAAATATGAAAAATAATCTCAATTTTGAGTTGAATTGATTAAGAATTTGTTGATAAAAGAAAAAAATAAGATTATTTGTAAACTGATTAACATTTTCTAAAACTTAATTTATTTTCATTAATTTTATAAATAAATTAATATTTGTTTCAATAAAAAATTAACTTATTATACCAATTGTTAACTTATTTTTATTGGAATCCATAAAACATTTTTAATTTTCTGTTAATTTAACTGATTGTAAAACTTTGTGATAAATTGTAAAAATTTATTAATAAAATATTAATGCAAACCAATGGTAATTATTTCTTTTCATTAATGTTTACAATAATTGGAATTAATATTAATCAACATTTGAGATATTTGCAGGGATGCCCAAAGGGGGGGGGGGGCCAATCCAGAATACCTCCTTGTGATTTTGGCAGGAGTACCTCCTGAACTCTCACCAAATATAGAACCCCTTCCCAATACTTTTGACTATGCGCATTCATCTACCCTAAAGTCCTGTAGATAACCCGCCCGCGTGTATAACCCGCAGCCGTATAAATAAAGCTATTTTATAAATTATT
>JAQFXN010002893.1:0-11801 GCA_034693365.1 Liacarus xylariae
GGTTTGGGTCCGTGGTCATCTTGCCCCACCCCAGGCCCAACAAACTAAACTCAGAGAGAAAGATTGCTCACCCAGGGTAGGGTTCGAACTCACTACTCTGTTGCCTATTAAGCAGAGACAAGGCCTTTAGTCCACACGGCCATACTCCCAGAGCTTCTAACACCTTTATTTAAACTAGCAAGTTTATATTATTTTAAATCTATTTTTATACATTATTTAAAAAATGGTTTTAATTATCTACTTTGTTTTTGTAATATGTGTTACTATATTTAGATTAACACAAACCAATAAATAAAAAAAATGAAAGAACACAACGAGTTCTTAAAATTTTTTACGTTGCTCCTTTTTGAAAATAATTTACAATTACTGTATGCATACGCAAATATATATATTTATTTTTGAATAATAATCATCTTAACTTATTAGGCGAGAAAACTTTATTTGTTAGAAAACACAATAACAAAAAATTCCTTCAGATTTGAATTGTTTTTTATATGTTTATCATATGTTTGGAAATTTTATTTAATGAAAGCCATGCGTTCAATAATTTATATATAATGCAAGTTAAAAGTCTTTGCAATCCAAGTATTTTTCGACATTATTTTAAATATAGAGTTAACAGTCGTTGGAAGAAATGTTGAATTTGGATATAAGAGTTTTATTAACACTTCAAAAACATAAAGGTTTGTCTGACAATTGTACAAATACTTAATTTGATTATAAGTATTAATGAATGTAAATATAGTTATGGCACAAATTAATCCTGTTTCGCTAATGTTTTGATTTATTAATCTTTGATTGATTAGGTTTTAATTTCAAATTAATATTTAGCTGTCGATCACAGATTAGTCAAATAACATAACATAAGGCAAAACAATAACGAAACAGAACTAATTTATGCCATAACTATATTTTCATTTGTTGTCATTCATAATAAATTATGTTTATTTTATACACATTGTCTAATTTTTAAATAGTAAATATTAATTTCATCTCGTTACGTTTGATTAGACATGTAAAATATATAATTATCTGAAAAATATTATTGATTAGCAATATATGGATAATTGGCTAAAGGCTGTGGCATGCATTCACTCTGGAAGTTACCCACATTGAAAATCATTTTCTCGATCTTATAAGATAAAAATAAAGAATAAATGATAATGATATTTGTACCAAAAATAAAATGGGCCAATGCACATCTAATCACACACAAAAAAAAATTATTTTATAATCTTGCATATAAATCTTCCCGACTCTTACGCATAAATAAGCAAGTTTCAATTATTTTAAATATTTCTACAGTAGTCTTTAGATTTAATTATACACATTTCACTATCATTTAAATTCCAATATTTTGATTACAGATTTATATCAAATTAAAAATTTTAGTAATTAATAGATTTTTATTTTAATAATAAGCAAGTGAACAAATCGATTTATGATAAACTTCCAATACGTTGTTAAATAATTTTTATATAGATAATTTATTTTCTAAATTCACTAAATAATTAATATTTGACATTTATTTAGCGCCAGTCATCATAAGATATATTTGAGCTCAGAATTTCTGATATGATTAGAGTCATATTCACTCATTATATTATTTTTACAAATATCAGCATAATTCATTCTTCATTTTAATCTAGTAAAATCGAGAAAACAATTTTCAATTTGGGTAACTTCCATAGTCAATTAAATTTCACTTAATTGAATAGATAAATCCTTCAGAGTGTATAATTTACTAATATTTATCGATATTTGTATTTATTTCGGATGTTTCCTCTTGTTTATGATCAATGACATGTCAATCATGTTTTTGATTAATTAATTTGCAGAGATTTTTGTATAAACTATTCCAACATTTTTATAAATTTTTAATGAAATAAATTAATAATTTTGAATCTAATTTACTACTATAGTCTGCAATGTGTAAAATCTATATAGTAATTTAACTAGCATAAAAATTAACATCAAAGAAAATTTACATAAAATAATACCCTAAAATATTTATCTCAAATGTGCCCTAACATAAAAGTTATATTTTTTGAAGATTTTCTTTTAAAGTTTCTTTCCTGAAGCTGATTATTGATAATATTCAATTTGCATTCTATTTATAATTTACAATTTGTAATTGTATTGAAATATATTTATGAAATATATAAATAAATATACTTAATATCAATTTATATTTTACAGTTTTATAAATTAAACTCATATTTGTTTAAAATTAAGAAACTGTATAAAATTATTGAAGTGAATATTAAACATTTATATATTTCACATATTGTTCAATACAATTACAAACTGTAGATTATAAATATAGTGTTATTTTAATAATATCATTTATCAACTACTGGAAAGAAACTTTAAAAGAAAATTTTCAAAAAATTAATACTTTGTTGCTAAGGCCAATATGGTCTAAATAATTTAGGGTATTATATTATACAATTTGAAGAAATATTTTTTGTTAGTTAGATTACGATATCGATTTTACACATTGCAGACTATAAGAGTGAGTGTATTTGAGAAAATTGTTCTTTACTTTAAAAGCTGCGTTTCTCCTGTAAAATAATTTGCAAAATAATAACAATTTGTCTAATTATACAACATATTCACAAATATATCCAAACAGTAAATTATATTCACTTCTATAGTCTGCAAGGTGTAAAATCGATATCATTATCTAACTAATATAAAAATTCACTTAAGATTGTATAAAAAAACTACACAAAAATATTAAACCCAAATGGGCCTTAGCAAATAAGTTATAATTTTTAGAAATTTTTCTCTTAAAGTTTCTTTCCTGTAGCTGATGAATGACAATTTACACTCAAATTGTTAATGCTTGTATTTCAAGATACAAAGGGTTTCGAAATTATTCGAGAATGTATATTAAGACAACAAATAGTTTAAATACCTCCAATGCCTTCTTACGCTTTATGGAAAACAATTGAATATTTACTCCTCCTGTGCATTTTTCTTAATTTGGAATTTGTTATACCACCTTTGATATTTCCAGAAAATTTTCACAAAATATCTACTTCAACTTGACTCGGGGACAAAATACACATCCCCTGCAGTATACTTTGATATAAAATCTCAATATATATGATAATAAAAGCATACCTTATTTTAACTCCAACAAAGAGGATTGGCCATTCTACCAACGCGATATCGAAGTTCTGATTATGGTATTATATTCAGTATATCATGTGTAGAATGTCATAGATGTTCTAGCTGCTAGTGGTGCGTTTTCAGGGTTGGCAGCGGTTAATGCGAAGTGATTATTTTAGTTTTATTTGAATTAAATGTTGATAATATATTTTTAGTTATCATTTAAATAGAAGGGTTTATTCATAAATCTTGTCTCCAGAATATTTGTAATAACATTTAAACGGTTTGAGATAATTTAATTCTGTTTTTTGCATTATTGAGTTTAATAAACTGCAGTTCTTATCCATAATATAAAAATTAATTTTGATCAAATGATATGTGAAATTACGATCCAAACGCTGACCATATATCTCCCCCTGACCTCCACTAGGTAGGATGCGGAGGTCAAGTGCATTACAAAGAGGAAGAATTGAAGTGTTTATGATACAAAAATCAAATTGATCGAATTGCTTAAAGCAGTTCAGAATCAACTTCAAAAAACATGAATTTTCAATGGAAAACATTCAAAATAAATATTATAAACTGTAGTATAAAATAAGGAAATATATTCTAATGCGTAAATACTTGTATAATAACCCTTCTATATAGGTTGACGCAATGTTTATTTCAATGAGATGAATATTTTGGAATTAATTTTAATAGTAGTATATGTTGATTCGAGTCAACGCTGTGATTGGACGAGAGAAAGTGGGCGTGGCACTAACGTCATCGCCTTACAGTGCGAGGCCTATTTTGGGGCATTTCATAAATTACATAGTGTTTTTGATGACGTAAATGGGGTCATTCATAAATTATATCTTGATTTCCTTATAGTGTGAGCATGTTTTTGTGGAATTACGTCATCACTTTCATTTAGGTACATACATAAATTACGTGGATTAAAATAGACGAAAATTGCGTAATACATAAATTACGTCGTGTCTATATGTCTGTGCATGCGTCAGACTGGACTGTAGGGCGCTGCCATTTAGGGTACATAAATAAATTACGACGTATAATTCAGACAAAATTACGTTATACATAAATTAGGTGGTGTTGTTATCTATGCGCATGCGCTACAGTGTATGTTGAGGGCATCCATTTTTGTACAATTCATTAATTACGTTGTCTAATTCAGGTAGAATTACATCATCCATAAATTACGTGATGAGAAAACATCTGCACATGCGTCAGAGTGGACAGTAGGGCGCATCCATTTTGGTACAAGACATAAATTACATCGTGTAAATCAGGTAAAACTACGACATACATAAATTATGTCCTGTTTATATATCTTCGCATGAAATACTGAAATACAGTGGGCTGCCATTTTGATACAATTCATAAATTACGTCGTAAATAATGATATAATGTATGTTATAAGTAAAATATTTTGAAGTAATTAGAAAAAAAATTGCATTTATTTTTAAAGTGTTTATAAAATACATCAATTTTTATAATTATATATCAATAAATTTAGGTTTTTTGTTTCTAAACACTTTCATCGTATATTCAATGTCCTCATCGATCTTCGATTGATTGGCCTGAGATTTTAATTCGGTCACTTTCTGTTCCGCTTCAGAGTCGTTTTAATAAAATAATTCAAAACTATTTCAATATCTTCTTCGCATTTGCATCCAGTAATGATTACTTTTCCTGTTTGATTTGTCGTCAGACTCTTCCTCTCATATTTCAGTATAAGTATATAAAATTTCTCCGTTTCATAAGAGGCTGTTTCTGCCCATAAAATATTGATATGGCACCAGTGATTACAATAGATCCCGGTTAAAAAATTAATGCAGTAACACGTGGTTTAGAAAGTCTTACCACAACTGAATTAAATTTATTATTTTTAAAGTTAATACACAATTTAATTTTGCCGTAAACGTAATATATGTAATTTTATACATATTTTTAGAATACAATAATTAAATGAAATATAACAAAATAATTTGAATTTAAATTATTCTTCATAAAAATTAAGCTCGTCGTCTGCCTCGTAATGAACGCCTAAGCACATGAGGTTAAATTAAGTGGCGTTTTCAGGCCTTTAGCGGCAGCAATATTGCGGAGCAGTAAATTGTTTAGACGGACATCAAATCCTGACACTTGTATCATTCGAGCGCTTCTTCTGGCGGCTTTGTGTCAATCAAAAATTTATTTGGCGCAAGTGATGCCCATAGAACCCAATTGGAAAATAATAGAAGTAACACATGGTTTAGAAAATTTTAACACAACTAAATTGAATTAATTATTTTTATATTCAGTATTACACAGTTTTTCATTTAATAGTTTTAAATTAAGGAAACAATTTAATTTTTCGGTAAACGTAACGTTTGTTATTTAATACATATTTTTAAAATACAATAATTAAATGAAATGACAGGAATTTAAATAAAAATTTATTAGTCTTCAAAATTAAAGTCGTCTGATTCGTAGTGAACGTCTAATGAAATGTTGTCCACTGCGTTGTGACTGATATTGTTTTCAGTGTTATCAGTAATGTGTAGATCTTCAAAACTCGTCGAAATATCATAATTCATCATTTCTTCCAAAATTGTATTAATAGTTATCTTAAATGATAGCAGTTGGCGAACTTCATTTATGGAGAGCTTGAATAATGTCCTCTTATAGTATGGTTTTTTTATATCAAATAGATATGGTTGAACCACATTTTATAATAAATCTCTGAGCGTCCTCGTGCATATGTAGCACTCAGTCTTGTGGATTGAAGTTTATTTGTCAGCAAATAAAACTATCGGCGATTGAGGTTAAGTGTAGCCGATTGTCCGAATTTTCTTATTTGAATGGAGAATTTTGATGTCATGTGCCGACGGTACTCAATCACTCTGGCCTTTGTTGAGTCGTCGTCTGAGAGGAAAACAAATTTTTTGGATATAATTTTAATGTACATTTTAAATAACTATTTTAACTGTCCCTGATATACTGTTTTTGCACACGGTTTTGCTGACATCATTCTATTCGTCACTGATATCGTTATTGGTTAGAAACTTGTTTTTGCTGACATTATATTCTGTTATTGGTTAGAAACCTGCTTAAACTTCTTTTTGTTTACGAGTAGCCTATGAGTTGTTGAGTTAAAACCTGTTTATTGAACACCTGTCATAGAGAGAGTAGCACTCTCTGATTGGTTGCTGCACTTAGGACATCACGTGATTATTGATTATAAAATTTGAGGGAATTGAGGAAATAAATTTGTTTATGTTTTTCATATCCTAATTAAAGTAATATTTAATTCAAAATTATTTCACAATATGTCTAATTTTTTAGCTATTATTTCATCGAAAATATGTGGTAAAAATAATTATAATAAATATATTAAAATATTGGTAAGCGGTTCATAGATTCAAAGTTATTGGGTCGATATTCGAACTCATTTCGACTATGGATCCATTAACAGACCACAAAAATTGGCGTTTGCCTAACTCCTGAACAGTTTGAAGGCCTTCTACCGTATATAATGGCTAGAAAAGATCATTTGATTAATTGACTCCAACGACAAGTCTACAAACGAAGAAATGCTAAATTTCCATTTGTGTTCGATATAATGATTCGTAAATAAGATGGCAAAGAAAGAACTATTGGCCTAACAGACAAAGACATTGGTTTGATCCAAGAACTATACATTACAATAAAGACTTATTACTCTAAAAATATTTCAAATTAATTGTTTTACTGAATATGTAAACCAAATATTAATTATAATTAAAAATACTTCAAATAATTTTACAATAAATTTAATAATTGCATTCATATTAAAAAATAAATAAAATATTTCATTAAATTCAAACTAAAACTTTAATTTAAAAATAATCAAAATTAGTATATTTTAATACATGGAAAGGAAGTGGAAATGAGAACAAGTACGTCATAATTAAATTATGTATACAGGTTTCTGAACATGCGTTGTAGAGCGTTATCGTGAACAGACATTTTGCTACATTTCATAAATGACGTCGTGGAAAGCAGAAAAAACTACTTTACACATAAATTAATTGGCGTACAAATTTCTGGATATGCGCAGTAGTGCGCTATAGTGAGCTGACATTTTGGTACAATTAATCAATTACGTTGTATAAATCAGATAAACTATTTCATTCGTAAATTACGTAGTGTAAAATTTCTGCGCAAGCGCTGAAGAAAGCTATAGTGAGCAGATTTTTTTACAATTCATCAATAACGTCGTATATGTAAGAAAACCTACTTCACATATAAATTACGTAGTGTACAAGTTCCTAGGCAAGCGCTGAGATGCTTTATAGTTAGCAGAAATTTTGGTACATTTAATAAATAACGTCGTGGAAAACATAAGAGTACTTCATAAATTAAGTGTTGAACAAGTTTCTGCGTATGACGAATGAATAAAATGTCATATGTATAAGTCCTATTGGGTCTTATGTTATACTATGAACAAGACGAATTTAGTCATATCTTATATTATGAATAAGTCCTATTCAGTCCTATGAAGTATTGTGTATAAGTCCTATTATGTCCTATCTTATATAGTGTACATGTCCTATTTAGTCCTGTCTTGTGCTGTGAATAAAACCCATTTAGTTTTATCTTATAGTGTGTATATGCACTATTTGGTCCTATCTTATAATAAGAATAAGTTCAATGCTATCGTATATATATAGATCCTAATATGTCCTATCTTGTGTGTAAGTATAAGTTCTATTTAATGTTACAAATGTTTACTATTTACCTCTACATATATACAAGTATCTATAATATAAAAACGGAATAAAGTCCAAACAGAGGTTCAACAACAGGTATATCATTAGATTTCTTATAATTACAAAAGTACGTTTTATATACAACAAATTTATAAATATAATAAAAGTAATTTATTTCTTATAAAAGCAGTAATGGTTTACATTATTATTAGTTATTTATATAATTACATTATTAAAATGTATCTGTGTTTCAAATAAACAGTAAAATTATCTCTGAGTGGATACTTCTCTAGCATTGTTGAAGTAATTGTGCCAAATGAATAGTTTATCTTTTCATTGAGTCCAGCTTTAACCATAAATATGTCCATTATTTGTTGGCTAATCTGCTCTTCTCTCAGACAAATAGCACGATATTGAATTATTGTTGGCCAGCATTTCAATCAACTCGTTATTGAGATATTTGTTGGACATAATTGCTAAGTATTTAACAGAATTAAATATCGGGTTTGTGAATAGATTAGGCATAATCACATCCAGAGTTATGACCAAAAACATAGTTGTAGGGACATATACAAATCCATTATAGTTTGGCAATATATTTATCTGCCCAAGATATCCGCATTTTGCCAATTTCTGGACAGTATTCCTTAGACTTCTACATTGAGTGTAGATAATAGTAGTTAATGACAGATAGTTTTCATGCGATAACAAAATTAATAATTTAAGAGTGTTCGGAAGTCTGCCCAATATATTGAGGACATCCGAGTTGAGAACATTTGTGATTTCTAAGTGTTTGATATTTGGGAATAGTGTTAAGTGGTCAACAATTATCGGCGATTCTATTTTAAACTTTTTTAAAACTGAAAACTGATTGAGATTTCCAATTGATTAGTTGCTTAAGAATTTTATGTTTAAAATAGAGGTCTTTGAAGCATAACAATAGGTAAAAAAGTTGAACTCAATTTCATTAGAGATAATGAATTGAGATTTAAAGTGATATTGTCTCAGAGTCCACGGGAACTTGCCATATACTTCAGCAAATATAGCCATTGAATTGGAATCTTAGTTTGACATATCGAACTCCCGAAGATTATGGAAATATGTAAGCAACTGAGTCACTCGTTTGTTTTTAGCTAAATCGAACTCAAAATAGTTGATGTATTTAAATAATATGCCAAGCTTTGGCATCACTCGCGGATAGAGTTAGAAGTCATTAGTCGTTAACTTTAATTGTGTTAAACAAAGATTTTTGTCAGCGAATACATATCTTTGCCAAACTCTTGAGACACACTCATAGCGAAATTTATCTATTGGCCGAAAAACTTCAATATTTGTCCCTACAAATCATCACCAAATCGGCTGAAAGTGGATTTGTTTTCTTCATCTAAGGAAATAAAATATTTAAATAAAAATTAATAAAAAGGTTTTTAATTAAATGACAAAACAATATATACCTTTAAATTTTTCAATTAAAATTGTTTTTCTTTCATAACTCATTTTGATCAGTGTTTAAAATCTATTCTTTAACTTAATATCAATAATTTTTTCTTACAGTTTTATACTCAATTTAGCGTGAATGGACATATGTAGTGACTGCTTATAAAATCGATTTTTCAAAGGAATATGTGATTCTTTGGTGAAATACTCTAGTTCCCAAAATAAATTTCACTTATTCATTGAAATTATTCAGTTTTTCAGTCATTTCTAGGTAATTCTTTAAATAAATTTTTTTGTCTAACACTATGTTCATCAGTTAATGTATTACCCTAATATTATCGGTAAATAAATGGTGCTTCATTTGATATGTTACTGATAAATATCAGGTAAAATGCGTATGGACTTTCATTTAATTATACGATTAGCTAAATAAACAAAAGCTTACATTTACATGTTCTACTAATATAAATGTAAATTGTAATTTGAATTACTGTTCGTTAATATTTTACATTAATTATTTATTGAGTTATAAATCAATTAGTAAGTTATTATCTTATGTCCTATGTAGTCGCATCTTATACATTGTAAATTTCCCATATAGTTTTATCTTATACAGCAAATAATCCATATTTAATCTTATATTATACTATGAATAAGATCTATTAATCCTAAGTTGTAGTATGTATAAGTCCTAATTAGTATACTGTACTCCTATGTGTAACTTCAATTTAGTCCTATTTCATATAAATAATGAGCCATATTTTTTCCTATTTTATTGTATGTATTAGTCCTAATTTGTCCACTGTAGTTCCATGTTTAGGTCTTATTTAGTCCTATGTTTGTCCTATTTAGTACTATGTTGTCGTGTGTATAAGTCCTAATATGTCTTATGCTGTAGTAAGTATAAGTCCTGATTGGTTCACTGTAGTCCTATGTTGTCCTATGTCTATGTCTTATTTAGTCCTATGCTGTTGCATGTATGTCCTAATTAATCCATTATAGTCCTATGAGTAAGTCCTATTTAGTTCTAACTAATACTGTGAATAAGCTCTATTTAACCCTATGTCATAATGTGCATATGTCCTAATTAGTCTACTGTATTGCTAAGTGTAAATCATTTTTATTATGTATACCTTATTTTATGCTAGTGTAGGTATCGAAGCAATAATCTATATAAGTCCTACTCATATGAAATAAATATAAAAACAATTTTAAAACACAAAATATTTTATAACACATAATTAGTAAAATGGAATTCAATAATCGTAAATCATACCCAGCTGAGTTAAATTAGAAATTATAAATTTTGCTGATCAAAATAGTAACAATGAAGCATCTCTTAAGTATAATATAGATAAACGAGTTATAAGACGCTGGAAAAAAGCTGGAGTCAATGAATCCTAATAAAAAACTCAAAGAGGAGGTTCTAGTAATGTTAAATCTTATTATTTAGCGATAATGCTGTTGACGGATATGATAGTGATGAAGAGAACGAAGTGTCAGATTGTAGAAGCAGAGATGGCTAAATGAACAAAGAAAAAGACATATAATCATAAAGACTTTTTTGGAGATACTCCTGAGACAGACAGGAAAATCCTTTAATCAAAGAAACGAATAAATCTCGCAAATCAAAGAAAAAGTCAACTAAAAAACCAATTAAGACAAAGAGTAAACCCAAATAAGGAAAAGCAGAAATAAAAGAAATTGAATCTATTGAATTGGAACAGAAACACAAAAATGATTGGAATAAACTGTTTGGAGTAGAGGATCGACTCAATGAATACTTAAATAAATGCAAAAATTAAAGCTTAAAAAATAATGAGAATAGCTCTTAAATGAATGCTTTAAGTAAAATGTTGGGAGATTATTACCTCAAACAATTTAATACACTCACTAGTGAAAAAACAAAGGGATGGCTGTTTAAAATTTTGACAATTCCTTCAATTAAACCAAACGCTAAGAAACATATTATAAAATAAAATTACTTTTAAGATATATTAGTATTACGTTCAATGTATAATATAATATTATTTAATTTAATTACAATAAAAATCTTTTTTTTCAAAAACATTTCTAAATCAATATAATTTGTATTACTTTTTCTTAATTAAGTTTTTAAGTAACCTATTTGATATGTCTTTTTATAACAATACTGTGTATTGAGTTTACATTTATAAAGGCCCTTGATTGAATGTTAATTATATTGGTCAATGTGACATGTATATACAATAATATACCATCTTACATCAATTTCGTCCTATTGACTAAATATTTGCATTTAAGTATTTACACAAATAACATTCTGTCATATACAGCATCAGTCATGATTTTATACTGATATTTTAGAAATGCTGCATTGCATCACATAAAAAATTAATTTATTTTAAATTTTATAATTTTATACTAATATAATTTACATTTTGGATACATATGTGAATATTCATTCATTCATTTTCATGAACGCCTTTTGTACCTTTCGGTGTAGGCGTAGTGACCGAATGCTATGCGTCA